>JAOYMZ010034345.1:0-16102 GCA_025802335.1 Pinguicula primuliflora | reverse complement strand
TTGTAATCTACGAAGTCCCAATCCTCCTTCAGAAGTTGGTAAGCATATTCTTTTCCATGAAACTCAATGCTTTTTCTACTTGTCTTCATTAGTCCCCCAGAAAAAGCGAGCAAAGCTTTGCTCAATTTTTTTGATGACCGGTTTGCTAGGTTGCAGGGACATTGCTTGAAATACTGGCAGACTGGATAAAACATGGTGAATAAGTTAGCCTCCCTCATGGAGATAATGATTTCAGGGTCCAGCTATCCAACTTCTGTTTCACTTTGAGTTGAACGGAGTCAAATGGACCGGTTACTTTCCTCCCTGTATATAGTGGCACTTTAAGATAAATCTGCGGAAGATTAGAGTGAGAGAGACCAGTCCAAAGTGCTATGTCTCGGATGTGCTCTGTAGCTATTGCTTTTTCCACGAAAAAACTACATTTTTGCTTATTGATTTTCTGACCCGATTTCTGCTCATACTGACTAACCAGTTCAAATACTGAGTTCAGCCCCGATCTAGTCCCCTTTGTGAATATCATCAGGTTGTCCGCAAAAGCTAGGTGTGATATAGAGGTACATCCTCGGGGGAGTTTATATGCGCATTTTGCATTGCTTTGCACCAATTTATTCAAGCCTCTACTTAGCGCCTCAGATGACAAAATAAAGAGTGCAGGGGACAAGGGATCACCTTGCCACACTCCTCTTGTGGATTTAAAACATCCAAAACTCTGACCTTTATACAAGATGGAGAACCAGTTATTTGATAGTATCCTCCACACCATATCTATAAATGTTTCCGCAAACCCAAATGCTCGCAGGATTTTTGTTAAGAACAGCCAAGATACTCGATCAAATGCCTTCTCCATATCCAGTTTCATAGCCACATTAATACCACCTTGTTTTTTGTCCAAAAATTGAAGCATTTCTTGCGCCAGAATAGTATTGTCAGAGATTAATCTCCCCTTTACAAATCCACTTTGTTGGGGGGAGATTAATGAGAGAAAGGACAGAGATTCTAGTTGCCATGATCTTGGTAAAATAATTTGCCAAGAAAGTTACATAGGCTAATGGGCACAGCTCGGATATATTACTTGGATTTGAGACCTTCAGCACCAAGCATATCAATGTGGAAGTAACCATTTTTGGAAGTTCCTGGTCAGCAAAGAAAGACCTCACTGCCTATGTTAAATCTGTAGAAATGATGTCCAAGCAATGTTGAAAGAAGGCCCCAGAAAATCCATCCGGACCAGGAGCACTGTCTTTATTAAGTTGGAACACAGCAGCTCGGATCTCTGAACTTTCTGGCCAATCAGTTAGGTTGGAGTTCATCTCATATGTGACAAATCTTGGAATCAGATCCACCAACTTAGCAACAGATGAGTCCACTTCAGAGGTGAGCTAATGGGCGAAATGCTTCACTATTAAATCAGGAATCTCGAATTCGGGATACTTATTCCCATCCCCATTTATCAAAGATAGGATGACACTTTTGGTCCTCCTAGTCTGCACAGACTTGTGAAAGAAAGCTGTGTTGCGAGCACCTTTAGTTAGCCATTTGATACGAGATTTTTCTTTCCAAAAAATCTCTTCGACCAGCAAGTGTTTTATATGAATTGCTTTAGCCTTGGAGAGATTCATCCTATCCTGGTCATCCCTACTTTGATCATATTTCAGTTCAATCTGCTTCATTTCCTCTTCTGATTTTCTGATGTTCGCAAAGATATCTCCATAAACCTCTTTATTCCACACCCTAAGTTCTCATCTCAAAAGTTTCAACTTCTCATCAAATTTTCTAATAGGATTGGAGCATTGGATGGGACAGTCCCAAACTTCGGTCACTTTTGCCATAAAGTCAATATGGTGAGTCCAGAAAATGTGAAATTGAAATTTGGAGGGGGTGGTTTCCGAGCACTTCGAGCAGTAATGGAGCATGGTCTGAGATCCCACGGTGTAGATGTTGCACTTGCACTGATTCTGCATTGAGCACCCAACTTTTGGATAGTAAAATTCTGTCCAGCCTCTTCAATACACAATGTTTCCCCACTCGATTATTACTCCAAATAAATGGGGCTCCCAGATAACCAGCATCGGTTAGATTGAAGTCCTGTATGGCTTAGATGAAGTCAGATGATGAAGCTAATTTACCCTTGCTTTTCCTCTGGTGAGATTACTACGTTGAAGTCTCCGCCAATAAGGAGAGGCTCTGTTATTTGATGACAAGCAGCTTGCATATCCTTCCAAAGTTCAATTCTTTCTATACTAGTACATTTTGCATAAACTCCCCCAATGTAGAATAGAGCCGAAGATTTTGCAGGTAATACTTTCATAACCAGTATCTGAGCTGCATCAAGGAAAATTGAACATTGCAGAGAGTGAATCCACATGATCCATATTATATTAGCTATGTTTGCAACCCCTTCGTGGAACTTTAGTTTCTGAACCAGATAGGGTAGTTTGGTGTTCAGGATCTTGGGCTCCAGCAGAACAACAAAGTCCAGTTGATGAGACTGAACAAGATTCACTAGTCTTCTTTGGGAGGGTTTGTTTCCAACCCCTCTAATATTCCAGAATAGTCCTTTCGTCATTTAGAGAGAGAGTTAGTCTTGGACCGAAGATGGTATCTTGCACTTTTTGATGGGGAGATTTTTTTCCTAGTCTTACTCTTCTTTGGTTTTCTGTTTAGGCTCGGGAAAACCTCCTCCCCCACAAATACACCCTGTTTGGAGATTAATTGAATGCTGGCATCATCATCTGAGGGCAGGTCTGTATCCTCAAAAGTTTCTCCCCCACTCCAGAACTTCCTCTGTTTCTGATTTTGGGCCTCGTCAATGTCAAAGGTAAAACAGGATTCTGGTGCACTTCCAACACATTTTCTGCTCTGTCCTTCCCCAAACAATGATTTCGCAGCGACTTCCATTTTCCCTGCAGGGGCAGACTGATATTTTCTATCTGATTTGTTGGTGTCCATGACTGAACCCTTAAGTGCAGAAGGAATAGATCCCTTTTTACCAATTTCAAGTACCAGGCCCTCATTCTCAGTTAAGAATTCCAGTGCAGCGTACCGAGAAGGGGTGGTTAAACAGCACAAATAAGAAGGATTGCTACTAACTGATGGAGTGCATTTAACATCTATAGCCATTACTATGGAGTGAGGGATAGTAGCATGAGCAGAAGTAATGCTAGGACCAAAATTAGATATAGTAGCATTTTCAATACAAGTAACATAGTGAATATCCAACTCAGCATTAGCACAAAAAGCAGAAGCAGTTTTTGAACCATTAAAAATCACCATATCAAGATTATCTACACATGTATTCACATCGCCTGAACACAATCCAGTCACATTAGCATCATAACTCACCAAATCACCAATGGCCTCAGGCTCACCAGGATGAACAATAGCAGGAATATCATGAATAATAAGTCCTGAATCTATAGAGTTAGTAGACATACCCGACTGGCCCTTTCCTGATGCTGCAGATTGATTCAAAGCCACAGTTTCTGCTGATATATTGAGAGCCTGGTTAATCTGCTACGAAATACTCTCCAATGATGCAGAGTTCATGATTTTTGAATGACCAGATGGATGTACCGATTCAACATTAACATTGTGACTTGTTCTAGCGACATCACCAGGATTCACTGGCAGGTATTGGAGATTCTGTTTTTCCTTGCCCTTTCACCATTGAGCAAGTCAGTAGCAGGACGAATTGTCCTTGTTGATGCTGTGTCATCTTTCTTATTGGGTTGAGGATTTGATGAAGGGTCTAAGACCTTGCAGTTTGCAACAGGGCGACCTTTCCTCATACAATGACCACAGTAATCGGGAATGTAGTCATAATTAATTGGTTGCCAAAAAGCCATTAATCCTATTTCAACCCAGACTCGTGTTGGTGGAGTCTTGATAAGATCAATTTCCACACACGGTCGAGCTTTACTTGGCCTGATGAGCTTCAGTGTTACTTGATCCAGCATCACAGGATTACCAATCGACCGAGCTATATCGAAGATTGACTCTCATTCATATAGCAGCAGTGGAAGCTTGGGTAACAATATCCAGACTGGCGCAATTGAAGGCTCCTCATTGCTGGTGAAATAGGGAGTCCAATAGAACACCCGCATTGGAGAACGTTGCTTCCGACGAAGTCTCTACCGCAGTCGCTAGGGCCATTAGGCTAGGTGGGGCCGGTCAGAACCAGAGAAACTGTTGGATCCTGACCTCTCCAGCCAAAGAAGAAAGTGATTGGAGTTCGTTTCTGAAAATCGCACGTAGCACTATGTGTGTCGCCAGAGTAGAATTTGGGCCATGGTACATCACAAGCTTGATCAAGTCCAATAACATGACTCATAGCTTCTTCTATGAGAGTGCCAATAATCCACCCCGCAGAAGACGATCTGAGGTCTTCCATTTCACATATTCTGGATTTGCCAAAACACATTGATCTCCAACTGTAGCTACAAGTGTAGCAGTAGGAGGTTTGCTTTCTCCAGTAAGGTGTCCTGTTAACTCTTGACTTTCAGCCAAGACAATCACCTGCTCGCGCCATAACTGAAAATTTTCAGACTTCAATTTCAACGTGACAAAGTTGCCCATGTTAAGAGATGCAGTAGATATGTTTCAATGTTCTGATACCAAAATGAAGTTGAAGAAAACAGAGAAGCAAGATAACTTCAAGAAATCTTAAGCAGAAGAATTATGCTTTCTTGTATTTTTTTTATCTTCAACCGTGTATTACAATGCTTGTGTATCCTACTTTTTATACAATTGTGTATACAATACAAGGAAAGGAATCACTACAATCGTGCTTCAGTTATAGTACTTGAATTTGAAATTGATTTGGAACGGATCTCCTTTGATTTGGCTGAGTTATTGCTGCGCGGTTGATCAGCATCTTGACTGCACAATTGATCTGATCTTTGTGTATCTTATCAATCTCTACATCTCCCTTCCTCAAGTGCCTCTCATTCTCTACAATAACGTTGGTGCCAACAATCAAGAATAATGTACTTAATGTTTTTGTACTTAATTTATACTAACCAATAATACATGGACATGTGAGATGATGCATCAATTAAATTTTTGTAGTCACAATCACAATTCCACATTTCATGTAATATTGGTTAGTAGAATTGTTTTTTTTAAAGTCTAATGGGTTTAGATTTTTGCTCATCCACTTGGGTTTATATTTATGTTCATTGACTAGTTTCTAAAAATGAAATGGGTTTAGGTTTCGTTAAAAAATCTATTTGGACTGGACTTTTTTTTTGATAGGAAAGAGGCTGCATTCAATCAAAAAGTCTGTACAAGTGTAATGAAAGCTATACAAAATGAACTGATGCTAGACTATGCGACTAAACAAAAACTGGAGAATAGAAACAGAGTCTGGGGGCTGTGTCATGAGTGTAAACTGAGCGGGGCCTGCATCCAATCTGTGATTGTATATGCTCTGTTGGGTGGTATTTGAGCTTGGACCGAGTGCCAGGTTTGGACCTTTAATACCATGAATACATCGCACATACCTTCCGTGTCAAATCTTATGCAGGTACGCTCCTTCCTAAGATACCATATAGCTGCTTGCCAGATTGTGCGACCTATTTTTTTCAAAATTCTCCCACTGAATTTCCCTGTGAAGTCCTGCTGGTGTTGTATCAGTGTTTGCACTCCAACTGGCGTTGTACCTGTCCAGGTTGAGATCTGTTGCCACACTTCCGTAGCATGTGAGCACTGGATGACGAGATGTTCGGTCGTTTCCTCTGTTCTGCCGCACCAAACGCATCTGCCGGCCATACCATTTACTTGCACCCCTCTTCGGTTAAGGTTTGAGATTGTAGGGATACGATCCTGCATTACCCGCTAAGCAAAAGTTTGCACCCTTTTTGGAGCAACACTCCTCCAGGCGATAGCTAGAAACCTTCTGTCTATATTGTTAGTGCTTGAGGAGCTTCTGCTGATCTCAGTATAGGCAAGTGAAACTTTGAACTGTCTGTTGGTTCTCCTTTCCAAATCCACCTGTCTGCTCCTTCCTGTAGCATGTTTTGAGCTTCACCTAGCATATCCCGCAGTTGGTTTACACGTTCGCATTCCCATTATCTCAGGGGCCTCCTGAAGAGTGAGTTTACCTGCAACGGAACAGCATCATTGTGCAAGAGACCGAGCTCAGATGAGCTGTGCAGGATCTCTTGCACCGTATGGTCTTTGTTAGTAACTAAGTTATATAAGTCTCCAAATAAGGTAGAGAACGAACCTTCTCGTGTCCAGTTGGATCTCCAGAATAAGGCTTGGTTTCCTAAGTTGATTTTTAGCTCTATCATGTTGTTGAACCAGGCATTTTCCGCTGCTGAATTCCAGATATCACTCCAGGTTCGAGATGTGTTGTCAGGAAGAGATATGAATTGTAATTCAGCCATATGGTCAGATTGCTGGAAATATTTTGCTGTGATTACTTCCCTCCAGAATCCATCTTGGTCTGTTTTGAATCGCCACACCCATTTTGCCAGCAGCGCTTCTTTCATGTTCTTCAGATTTTTCAAACCCAGGCCCCCTTCTTCTTTCTTTAGACATAAGTGCTCCCAGCTTGTCCAATGAATAGGGCGCTGATTGCTGGATGATTTTTGCTGGATGAATCTCGTTATTGCCTTTGTGATTCTGTTGATCACCTGAGCTGGGGCCTTGAACAATGACATGAAGTATACTGTGAGATTGGACAGAACTGATTTTATAAGCGTTGCCCATCCTGCGAAGTTCAAAAACCTGTTTTCGCAGGATCCCATCCTGCTTTCGACTTGTCTGATCAGTGTTTCCCACATTCTCACTCTTCCTGGATTATCACCCAGGGGCAGTCCTAAGTACAGGCAGGGGAGTTTCCCAGATTGGCATCTTAAAGTTTCAGAGTAGGTATGTAGAGGTGGCTGAGGAACATTGATTCCGAACAATACACTTTTGATGAAATTCACTGACAAACCAGATATGATCTCAAAAACTTGTAGAATTCCTCTCACCATACTGACCGTTTCAGTTTCACCTTCAACCAGGATTAGAATGTCATCGGCATATTGAAGGTGGGAGATTGATATCCCTCCTACTTCTGCTCCCTTTATTGCATTTGTCTCTACTGCCCTTTGAATCATTAGGCGTAGACCTTCAGATATGATAAGAAACAGAAGGGGTGATAAGGGGTCACCTTGGCGAAGACCTCTTTGCAGTTTGAATTCGCCAGCACTTGCTCCGTTTATGAGAACTGATGCCCTTGCTGTGGATACACCCTCCATCATCCATTTACACCACACATCATGAAAGCCCAACTTTCTCAGCATTTTTTTCCAGAAAGCTCTAGCTGACAGAATCAAAGGCCTTCCTCATATCTAGTTTAAATAGAAGAAGTGATTTTCTGTTCCTTCTGTAAGCATGTATGGTCTCGTTTGCTACTAAGACCCCGTCAAGAATCTGCCGTCCTCGAATGAAACCAGTCTGCTCTTTTGATATCACATTCCCAATTACCTTGCACAGCCTTGCAGCTAAGATCTTTGCTAGGATTTTGTATGGGCTTCCTACCATGGATATAGGCCTGTAATGTTCCATGGCAATCGGGCTTCCCACCTTAGGAACCAGAATTATCCATGTTAATGTCAAACCACTAGCCAGTTTTCCTGTTCTGAAGAAATCCTTAATAAACCGGATGATATCATTTTTGATTACTTCCAGTGCTTCTGCACAAAAAGGAAAAAGAAACCGTCAGGCTGTGGAGATTTTTCTAGTCCAAAGCTCCATACTGCCTCAATGATCTCCTCGGTTTTCACCTCCCCTATCAGTTGTTCATTTTCTGATGCAGGTACTAATTTCCATGCTGGGATTTCGAGCTGGGGTCTAAAATCTGTATCTGAGCTGTACTGTGTCCTAAAATGCTCTGTAATTCTTTGTTTTACTGCATCTACGTCTTCTATCCAGTTCCTCTCAAATGTCATTCCCCTTATAGTGTTTTTCCTCCGATTTTTCATCAGGCGTGAGTGGAAAAAGGAGAAATTTCCATCGCCTTCTCTGATCCACTTGCTCCTGGACTTTTGAAATACCAGCCTTCCCTTTTCCCTTATTCCTTTCTGTAGATCCATCCATGTCTGCTTCTTCAGCTCCCTCTCCTCTGTACTTAATATTCCAAGTTCAGATTTCAGGTCGTAAGAATGTATCTGGAGTTTGAGCTTTTCAATTTTTTATCAATGTTCCCGAAGCTTTCTTTGTTCCATTTATGTAACCTGAGCCTCATTTTCCTCAATTTCTGGTGCAGGATATAACCACTTGTACCTGTTTCCACCAAGCCACTCCATTCGCTGCTAAATCTGGAGCTTCGTTCCAACAGTCCAGTGTTTTCATGACTTTTGGACCCCAGTTTAGCTCCTCTTCTTTGACTAGGACTGGACAATGATCAGATAGATTTCTGTCTAATGCCAAATTGAATATATTCGGCCATGTGTGCATCCATTCAGACGAGAACAGAAAGCGGTCCAGTCTGCTGCTACTTGCTCCTCCTCCTGCGTAACATGTAAAACTTCGTCTCTGCAACGGTGGATCCAACAGTCTTCCATTCAAGATAAAACTGTGGAAATCAAACATGACTCTGATATTTGGCGGTGCTGAGCTTATTCTTTCTTCAGGGAATCTTATTGCGTTAAAATCCCCGACCACACACCATCTACCATCCGAAGAAGATTGTAGCTGCTGTAATATTTCGGTCCATAACTATCTCTTTCCATCCCCAGAAGCTAAAGCATAAACATTTATGATGTTCACCTCAATGCGTTCTGGTTCCCACCAGCCACTCACTCTCAAAAAACCTGCAGCTGAATACAAACTTGTTAGTTGAAATTTACCTTTCTGCCAGATAGTTAATATTCCTCTAGAGCATCCTGTTGAGTCGTTGTGCACCCATTCAGTATCATTGTTTGGCCATATCTTGTGTGCAATCCTCAACGTAAACTGTTCTAGCTTTGTTTCTTGCAACATCAAAATATCAACAGAGTCTAGTCTTACCAGATTGCTGACATCCCTTTTCTTTGAAGATGTTCCTAGTCCACGTATGTTGTAACTTAGCAGCCTCATTTTTTTAATTCTGAGTTAACTTTTTCGCAGGTCCAGCCTCGTGGTGTTGTACGAAATGCTTAACCGCTTCAGCATCAATAACCTTTAGATGTTCAATGATCTCCTCGTTTGCCCGTGGTGCTGTAACACCCAGTATTTTGACTCTGTTCCAGAGGTCTTCAGCCTGGCTATCTGCATTTTGTACCTCTGACTGACTGTCTGCTGTTTGCTCCACTGACTGCGTGCTTTCTTGAGCCAGGGATCGGCTGGAGGGAGAGTCTTCTGCCTTTTTTTCCTGTCTGTATACTTCCAGTATGCAGTTTGAGCTTTTCTTCTTGTGATATACTGGGTTTGAGTTTACTACTTGACGGTGTAGAACTGGAGCCAGGTGACTGAGTAGTAAAAATTTGGAGGTCTAGTGGATTGCTGCTGTAAACTGGGGTAGCAGGGGTGTCATTTGTGAGCTGCGTGAATGTATTGTCTGCCTTAGGTAAATCTTCTCCAGAGTCTGAAAATTCCAATATTCGGCTTATACTGTTTTTCTGGCCCCTTGTTCCAATTTTTTGATGTTGTAGATCTAGGAGTGTCGTGAAGCCTCCAGCTTGAATCACACTTGCAACCTTCTTTTTAGCGGTGGAAGATAACTCTGAACTTTCCCAGCACTCCCCACTTTTGCCCGATGTGCTTGTGATCAATTTTAATCCACGGTCTATTTGTTTGACATTTTCTGATCCCTCCAAGATTTTCAAGTCTTTTGACAGTTGGGGATTCGTCAGATTTTTCTCTGGATGAATTCTCTCCTCTGGTGGTATTTCCTTAATCTGCTGGATGGCATTCTCACCTTCATCTCCTTTTTCTATTAGATCCAGGGAGGTTGTTTGACTCATAGGTTCCTGAGTGTTCTGCCCGGCCGTTATCTGTTCTGAGAAAATTTCAGGAATTTTTTCAACTTCCAGTGTATCCTTGAGGATTCTTACCTACTTCATCCGTTTTGGGTCCTCCTACTGACCACCCGGTCGTAGATCAGGCCAGTGTTCACTTATAAGTTCAAGTACTTTACGCTCGACCGGTCTCCATTGCAGTTTCCTGCTTGCAGGTAGTTGGTCATATTTGGACTGGGCTTGACATGTGGGCTGGACTAGATCGGTTGGACTGGACCTATTAGATTAGTTTTTAATTTTTTTGGAGTGGATCCAAAATCGTATCTAGACTATGGCCCGAGCCCGCCCCTTACTAGGTCCCCTTGACCGTGGGCTTGAACCCAGGCAGAGGTACACTCTAAACATGGCATTACTGAAACAATGAATAGCCATGCATTTGGTTGACAAGATATCCAAGCAAAGTCTCACAGGTGGTTTGAGACTTTTCCCTAGAAATAGCCATGCATTTGGTTGGCACGACAATGATGGACCGAATACATTAAAAACACATCAAACTCGTGTGCCCCAATTGGATGATGCCCTTTAAAAGTGTTGGGTGCAATCGGATGATGCCCTTCAAAAATGTTGGGCGCAATATGTGTAGATAAAATACATCAAATGTATTTATCCGGGCAAAGTCTTACAGGTGGTTTGAGACTTTTCCTCAGAAATCATAGTGCCTTTCTCTGTCGTAGAAAGTAAGAATCTTTCATCTCATCAATGTTCACATTGAAACTTCTTCATTTGGCGGGTTTCCATGGAATGCCTGGGGTAGGCGAGCTCTCTTATCAATCAGTTTACTCGTTTTAATATATTTCCAATCCTCAAAAATCAATGGGTTGGTGAAACCTTTGACGAGTGCTACAACATTACATTTTCCAGACAATATACCACGCATCAGGGTCAGAACAGAGACGGATTAGTGTAATAAATAAATCATCATGGCATATAAGTCCCATTTGATGACCAGCGCATGCAAATAAAATAGGCTCAATCTTTTTCTACCTCTCATTCAAACTCCACTATAAATATGTTACTAAACCGCTGAAGTATCAAGGCAATCGTGTCGTGCTTCGATTACTCAGCCATGTCTATATCTAGTGTTCTTACAAGATTGATGTTTCTTCTCCTTGTCCTTGGAGTTGGCCATGCACAATTGTCACCAAACTTCTATGCTAGAACATGTCCAAACCTTGGTTTCGTTGTAAGAAATGCTGTGAATAGAGCTGTGGCAAGTGAAGCACGTATGGGAGCTTCATTGCTTCGTCTCCATTTCCACGATTGCTTTGTTAATGTAAGTAACAGACGAACTTATCTTATTGCGCATCTGTCAATTCTTTGTATGCTTGAACATGCTGCTAACTTGAGTTGATTCACCATCTTGCTTGTTGTGTTTGAACTGAAAACAGGGCTGCGATGGTTCCGTTTTGCTTGATGACACCGCGAATTTTACGGGCGAAAAGACGGCGGCTCCAAACGCTAACTCCCTGAGAGGATTCGACGTGATAGATACCATCAAAGCTCTGGTGGAGATCGCATGCGGGCCCGGCGTGGTCTCGTGTGCTGATATTGTGGCTCTAGTGGCACGAGATAGCGTCGTTGCGGTGAGTAATTGTCAATATTATAAGCTCTATTCCAGGAGGCGTATGACACTGCTTAGGAGATGGGGTCTCTACCCTATTCAAATACTGGCTAAGCACATGATTAATAGTGTCGCGGCCACCTGCGAGGAGTTAGTGGCCCATGCCCCTAGCGTAACAAATTACAAAATAATAATACTAATTGTATCATCACAATTATACATTAAAGAATAATTGTAGTTGTGTGTGTTTGTAATGGTTGACAGATAAGAAATTGATGAGGTGTGTCAATTTTGAGGATACAAGTAACATTGCTCGGAAGAATAAAAAAAATATAGTGTTTTAATGTTTTATTAAATTGGATTTGGTGTATTTTGAATTCAGCTGAATGGCCCAAGCTGGACGGTAGGGCTCGGAAGAAGAGATTCCACCACGGCGAGTTTGAGCGCCGCCAACAGCAATCTCCCCGCTCCGACATTGAATCTCAACGGCCTAATCACCGCATTCGCGAACAAAGGGTTCACTGCAAGTGAAATGGTGGCACTGTCGGGTAATAACTTTT
The DNA here is from genome assembly GCA_025802335.1 of Pinguicula primuliflora. NCBI lineage: Eukaryota > Viridiplantae > Streptophyta > Magnoliopsida > Lamiales > Lentibulariaceae > Pinguicula > Pinguicula primuliflora. The sequence goes on along the minus strand of JAOYMZ010034345.1, from coordinate 3,989 downwards.
TCTTGGACAACATAAGCGGTAATGTTAGGCTATGCTGGAAGCTAAGTTGGTTTTTACGCTATTTTTTGAGTTAGTCAAATCAAAATACGTTGACCGTTTTAGGAATGTTTTGTGTCTAAAATATTCAGCGATTTCACCATTAAAAAAAAATAAAATACAATAAATATTTGTTTTAAAAAGGACAAACCTAATCCAAATTCTGCATTATATTATTATTTAGAATTTATATCTGATTTCATCTAATTGAGTTCCCCCACCTATCCTAAAGATTGTTTATGTTTGTTTCATGTGTGGGATTCTCAACACTTCTACTTAAGTCCGACTAGGTAAATGCTGACAGACTTGAACTCTCACACTGTGTATTTAAAGTGTCGTCATTCTAGGCGTTAAACAGCGGAAGCATTCGGGGCTTGAACCTAGGCTCTGATATCATCTTAAAATTCGGCTCGGCCCATAATCTAGGCTCGGGTCTTTTGAATAAATCGAAATCGACCGTCATTCTAGGTTCGGGTCTCGTGAGCGCACGTGTGCATGTTGAATTAATTTATATTAGGAAGTTGGATTGCCCTCATTTAAATCATGAGCTCATCGTAATTGAGTTCCCCCACATATCTTATTTATATTTGAGATTTTTTGTGTTTGTTTCCGGTGTTGTATTCTCAACAAGTTCCGGATGCACCTCAACATGAAAATCATGGAATTAATCTTATATTTCATTTTCGATAAAAAAAAATTCAATGAAAATCCGTCTTACCAAATTTTCCTTAAGAAAACATTTAGTAAGTTTAGCTTTCTCCCCAAATTTTTTTTAGATAAGTAAGTTTGTATTGCTAATGGAATTTTAATTTTACAATGCTATAGTGAGAGAATTCTCGCCCCTGATTCCTAATTGCTCATCAATTTTTGAAATCTCTTGCTTCCTCTCTATCTCTAAGCTCCATGTTAATAAGTGTTTCTATAGGTTTATCATTCATTTTTATTCCTAACATGTTGGCATGGTTCGTCTCGTCATTTGTAATTTCTATTGTCTTCTCTACTCCATTCCTAGTCTTGGAAATTCTCTTGACCTCCTCTTGCGAAATAATGTCCCCATATAACTTTCATTTTTTTCTAATGGCTTGGTAGTTGTGATGCAATATAAAATTTGTGATTATAAAATATTTAGTAAGTTTAGCTTTCTCCCCGAATAAGTGAGGCACTATAAAATTTGTGATTATAAAATATTTTTTAAAACTTTTTATTTTTCTTATTTTTTTTTTCAGGATCTCACACAATAGGTCAGGCGCGTTGTACCACTTTCCGTACCCGTCTCTACACCGAAACTAATATCGACCCCGCCTTCGCCACGGCCTTGCGCGCCAACTGCCCGGCGAGCGGCGGAGACAGCAACCTCTCCCCGCTGGACACGGTTAGCCCCACCGTATTCGATATCGGTTACTACAGTGACCTTGTGGGACAGAAGGGTTTGCTCCACTCTGATCAGCAGCTCTTCGGCAACGTCTCCACCGACGCGCAAGTCAGAGCATACACCACAAATTCAGCCTCATTCTTCACCGATTTCGCAAATGCTATGGTCAAAATGTCGAACCTCAGCCCGCTCACGGGTACAAATGGACAAGTAAGGAGGAATTGCAGGAGGGTAAACTGAGAATCTGTACTCAATGCCATGGATTGGGTTTTTACTTTTGTGCTGTACTTTCATATGTAGTCAATAAACGGGAAACCCTGCAATAGATAAACTTTTGAAGCTTGCCCACAGAATTGGATTTGCTTTGCATCAAGGAATGGGTCTTGTGGTAGTTGCTGAATCTTTTCATTCTTTCTTGCCTCTGGGCTTAAGCTTAATTTATGTGATGTGTGCAACTATTGGAGTTGAATATTTTCTATAGAATTGTTGTGTGACACATTATGTAGATGATGAATAATTATGTAATCAATATTGTTCTGCTCAATAACTGTTCGACTAAATTATAAAGTCTGGGAAATTGATCGAACAAGACGATAGGAACGTACAACCGACTCTTTGCTTGCATTCAACAGTCCTATATCTCTCCCTCCCCACAGCATTAACCATTCTATGCTTCTGTAGTATGTTTATTTGATCAGATCAAACTGGGTGGACAGTGATGAACAGATACTTCTCACATTTACTGTTCTTTGTTTGGTTGTTGCATGTAGTTTTTCCCAGAGTTCACGTGGGGTGCAATGCAATTATGTGTGTAGTGTAGGGATGGATGGAGTAACAGACCATATATGGAGAATAACACAAATATTGGTCTCTTTTATAGCTTACAGCATTCATTGAAAGATAAAAGGAAAGATCACTCACACTATTGTACATTTCAATGGTAAATTTAATTGTAGCAGGATTTTCCCAAATGCTCAACTTCCCATCACATCTGCAATTGAAACAAAACCCAGAATGCATGAATTCTTAAATCAATTACACAAACTGCACTGCAGCAATACCTCAGGCAGATCCGCGGCCGGCAATGGATAAAAATGCTTTCTTGATCATGTAAACCGGCCATCCCCCCTGAAACGGCCTCTGCCCATTTTTCTCCCCTGCATTCCCTGAATCCGAATGCATTCTTGATGATTCATCCACAGCATCCCCTTCCTCGAGGTACGATCCCCAGCTGGAGAAGCGGTTTCTCCTCTTGTCCATTGGATAGGAATACAATGAACGTGAGGACGAAGACCAAGAAATGGAGGATTGGGAAGAAGGAGACGAATGACGAGACGACGGCGACGCGTCCATATGAGTCCTTTTTGAATTCACCCTGTTGAGAAGAGCGTGTAAGATGAGCTTGGATCTCGATTGTTTCTTTGATGAATTGGTGATTTTTCTGGCACAGAATGCTGGAGGTGGTGTGAGTGGTGGTATGTCGTATGTGTATGAAGATGGATGTTTTGGTGTTCCCGGGCAAGTTTCCCAACCGAAGGGAACCCCACTCGAGACATCTCCGTAGTACAACACACGGAATGAAGGGTTGGATTTGGATGTTTCTTTGGATAGAAGCCTACCCAGAAACTTGCAGTCATCATGCTGGATTCTGAAGGATTTCTCATGGAAATCGGAAGGCATCTTCAGAGGAGGTGATCTCTCTCTCTCTCTCTGTCAACGAACGTGGATCGGAGATGTAAGCAGACTGAGTTGTGTTATTATATTACAAGGTGAAGGGAAGGCAATGGGGATTGGTGCACTGCATAGACATTAAGATGTATGGAAATGGCGTCCCCCCCAACCCCCAACCCTACTGTATGGGGCCCCTTTCCGTACAGCGAACTTACCAGAATTATTAACATATATGGGGGAATTGTAGTATTTAATGGGTTTGTTGCAGGATAGTCTACTGACTGAGAGGAGTTGCAGGCGTAATCTGGTGATTAATTAATTCTCTCGTCGCTCTAATCCAAGCTGACTCCAAAGTTCTAATTGTATGCAGGGTAACTTGCCTTTTGGATATCTTGGAATTGAAGTTGGCATCAATCCAAGGCACCTACCGTCTTGGCAGTCAATGATTGAGCTGAAAGAAAAAACGTTTACTAGGGCGTGATACGTTTATTAGTGCTGAAAATTCGGTGCGCACCGCTCTCGCGGTGTCCCGATTTTCCAATGCGGTGCACTGAAAAATTGTGACCCGACCGTGGCTGATCAGTGGGGAGCTGATGAGGGTGAGGGGAGATAGACTCCGTGGCTGATGGAGACGGTGAGGGGAAATGGAGATGGTGGCTGATGGAGACGGTGAGGGGAGACAGTCGCTGATGGAGACGGTGAGGGGAGATTAACACCTTTTTTATCCTCTTCTCCAGTGGAGTTCGCCGGAGAAGAAGATGAAACAAAATTTAAAAAAATTAAAAAAAATAAAAAAATGGGGAAGTGACTACGTGTCACTTCACCATTAGCTGCAGCCAAATAGTGTTTAAAAAAAGGTACACCGTTAGTGCACTGGCAAAATCGTTGTGCAAAAAAATTCGTACCGTGG
>JAOYMZ010034334.1:0-16103 GCA_025802335.1 Pinguicula primuliflora | reverse complement strand
GTTTTTGCCCACGTTTTCCTTCACGCGTGTTCTCCGTCCAAGGCCACCTACCTTTTCTTCCCACAATTTCAACTTTGTCTTAATTACTTCACATGGCATTGTTTCCTTTGCCGACAAGAACTTCACCAAATATCAAGCATTTGAGCTTATTCACGCAAGGTGGGCTATGCTTGGTGCGGCAGGATTTATAATACCCAAGGCCTTTAACAAATTCGAAGCTAATTGTGGCCCCGAAGCTTTCTAGTTCAAGGCTGGTGCTCTGCTTCTTGATGGTTACGGTACCTACAATTGTCCCACATGGCTAACTAAAAAGAGGGGAGCTCCCCTCCCCTCCTATAAATATGAGGCCTCTTTATATTGTTTAAAATGCATTTAATATTTGAGTTTTGGGTTTTTATTTAAAAATCAAAACTTATATATGAGTTTTAGGTTCAAAAATTTGAAGCCCAATAGTTTAAATTTTATGGGTTTTTGGTTTTGATTCAAAAATCCGAAGCCCAATAGTTTAAAATTTTGTGACTCAGTTTGTATACGGACTAAACGGGCGGATACGGGTTAAACGGGCTAAATCCGTATTCATCCGTCAAAAAAACGGTCCAGAGCGGATTGGACAAAAAATTAAACAGGCGCTTAGGCCTGCTCGTTTTACAAAACGGTCCAGTCCGGGCTGCATTCTCTAGGACCGTTTATAAAAACGGGCGGGCTTTAGCCCTCCTACCTGTATGCCGAACACTAGTGGGTGCACATGTGGGGACGAAATTAAGAATGTGGGTATCCTCCTCAAAATCCTGATACCAAGGTGATTAGAGTTCCCCACTATTCCTTATATAAACTACTCAAACTTCTCAACCCTATCCGATATGGGAGAAGAGACTTCAACATGGGAATATGGTGATAGTGGACACAAACGGTGATAACTGTATCTTAGTGTACTGTGGACCACTAAGGTACGGCCAGATGAGAGTTGGAGATTGAATGAGCAGTAATTGGGAAGGCGGCGAAGGATTGGTGAGAATCTTTTCAATATATTTTTTCTAACTGGTATATGTGTATTTATATATACAACCTCACCTCTCATGGCCCAATGGTCTCCTTTGCTTCTATACACGTAAGTATGAATGTAAATAATGCTATATAAATGTACAACACATTTTTGGCTTAACTCTGCTCTTTTTTCTATTCCGAGTTTTCTTCTGCTTAACTTCTGGTTTTGCAAGATTACACGGTGCTTCAGATGATACTTCAAGATTCCCCCCGCAAGATGGAGATGAGGGCGAGAGACCTAGACCCATCTTGGACAAAAGGTTGGAGAAGACAGGGAGAGGGAGTGATTTGGTGCAGAGGTCAGCAAGCTCATCGGAAGAAGGAATGTACAGAGGTAATAGGAAGTCTGAAGTATACATGTCACGCATGAAATGGCAATTGATTTCAATATGTTTCGTGCGTTCGTGGAAAATGGGATTGGCCGTTAGGTGGAGGGCAGCCTGGTTGTCACAGTGCAACGGAATGGGGAGAGAGATGTGAACCTGCAGATCCTTTAAGAGATGATAGATCCACCGAAGTTGACAAGCAGTTGCGGCCATACTCTGATATTCGACTTCAGTTGAGGAGCAAGAGACAACTGCATGTTTTTTGTCTTCCAGGAGACAGAAATATCATGAAGCTTGATCAGGTAACTGGTGAGGGAGTGGCGGGTATCAGGGCATGAACCCATATCAACATCACAATAAGCTTGCAACATCAGGTTGTTGGTGATAGGGAGGAATAAACCCAAATGCGGACATCCCTTTAAGTAACGGACAATATGCAAGGCAACCTGGTAGTGAGCTTGATGAGGAGATTGCATGAATTGGCTTAGATGTTGGATGGAATAACTGATGTCGGGGCGAGTGAAGCTGAGGTAAAGAAGCCTGCCAAGCAAGGCACGATATTGAGAGGGATTCGGGAGAATGGTAAAGGAGTCAGAAGAGGTTAGTCTCATCCCGGGAGGTAATGGTGTGGGGAAAGGTTTGGCTTCATCCAGGCTGTGTTTTGAGATGATATCCTGGATATATTTTCACTGCATCACATAAACGCCAACCGCAGAAGGTATCATTTCCAGCCCAAGGTAATAGTGTGCATCCCCTAAATCCTTCAAACTGAACTTCTTGTTAAGATAATGTTCGATCCTGGAAAATTCTGCATCAGAGTTACCAGTTAAGAGGACATTGTCCACATAAACCAACAGGGCAATGAAGATATCAGGTTTGCACAAGGTGAATAAACAATGGTCATTCGGTGACAGGAGAAAGCCATATTCAAGTAGGTTGGCAGTTAAAGCCTTATTCCATTGGCGTAAGGATTGCTTGAGGTCGTATATGGACCTCTTGAGTACACATACATCCCCAGGTTGTGCATCCTGATATCCTGGGGGTAGATCCATGTAAATCTCCTTATCTAAAACCCCGTGAAGGAAAGCATTATTGATATTCTTTTGGGAGAAAGACCACCCTTTTGATACAGCCACAGTGAGGAGCAGTCTAACGGTTGTGTGCTTTGCAACTGGTGAGAAACCGTCTTGGTAATCAATGCCTTCGATCTGGTTATAGCCATCAGCAACTAACCGGGCCTTATAGCGGGAGATAGAGGCATCAGGATTTAACTTTAGTTTATGTACCGAGCAACACCCTATGGTGTGTTTTCCCGGGGGTAATTTGCTGAGAGTCCAAGTCTGATTTTGGTGCAATGCAGTTAACTCATCATTCATGGCCTGGATCCATTCAGGCCAAAGTACGACCTATTTGTAGCTGCGTGGCTCAAGGGAACAGGACACTTTGGTAAGTAAGCAAGCTGAGGCTGGAGAAATGTTGGGAGCAGAATTCTACAGTACATAGTCTGCTTGCCATTGTGGCTTAGAGGTTACACGAGTAAATATGCGAGGTAATGCAGGGAACTCTGATATGCTGGAAGGATGATCAAGAAGTGACGAGTTAGAGGGGTGATTAGGAGGTGATGGGGTAGAACATTGATCAGGAAGTGGTGAGGCTGAAGGGTGATCAGGAAGTGGTGAGGCTGAAGGGTGATCAAGAAGTACTGATGATGTAAGATCAGGAGGTTGATCAGGGATAGTAGGAGTCTTAGTAATGGGAAATGAGGAAGTAGAAGTGCCAGTAGGAAGGTCTAATGACTGAATACGAATAGAAAGTTGAATGGGAGGAGAGGTAGGAGTTGTTTTGTGATATGGAAAAATGTGTTCATAAAATATAACATCTCAAGAAATGAGTATTCTTTGGTTTTGCAGGTCAAAAACTCTGTAAGCCTTGCTAACAAGAGAATATCCAAGACACATCAAAGGGCATGAGATTCCAGCTTGAGTTTGTGTGATTTGGTGTTGGAGATATAACATAAACAACCAAAAGGACGCAGAATAGAAAGATCAGGTAACTACCCAAAGAGCATCTCATGTGGACTTTTCCAGTCGTAGGTAAATGATTGATTAAGTAAGTAGAGGTAAGTATAGCATCTCCCCAGAATTTTGTTGTCAGGTTGGAGTGAAACATTATTGTCCTAGTCATCTCTTGCAGGTGTCTATGTTTCCTTTCCACAACCCAATTTTGTTGGGGTGTGTAGGGTGCAGTTTGCTGGTGAATGAGACCAGGGGAGGCAGTGAGTTCATGGCAGGCTCAGTTAAGGAACTCCGAACCATTATCTGTGCGAAGAGTTTTGATTGAAGAATGGACTTGAGTGACCACCATTTTTGAAAATTAGGAAAGCAGTGAGGTTACTTGAGTTTTATCCCTCATCAGGTACACCCATATAGCCCTAGTGCAGTCATCTACAAGTGTTAGGAAGTATGTTCCAGTAAGAGAGGAAACAGGAAAGGGACCCCAAACATCCTCATGAACCAACTCAAAAGGTGAAGTAGAATGGCATGTATGATGCGGAAAAGATATTCTAGTTTGTTTGCCTTTATGGGAGGAGTCTAGTATGTTTGCCTTTATGGGAGGAGTCTAGAATGTTTGCCTTTATGTCAGACATCACACGGTTTGATTTCCCTTGGCACAGTTATAGATAATCTTTGCAAAACCTCATCAGAGGGGTGACCAAGTCTATTATGCCACAAAATAATTTTTACATCAGATTGATCAACATTGCTCAACAATGAGCTTGAAACACTTTTAACAGATACAAAAGATGGAGATGATAAAAGTTGTGAAGATGTTGATTCGCTTGGCTTTTTGGCAAAAGTAGAGTCCAAAATATAGTGGCCATGGAATTCCCTTTCTGTGGCCAGAATGTCTTTAGACCAAACAATATGATTGGAAGAAAGTAAGGAACACATGAGAAGCACGAGATAGCTGAGAGACAGAAATAAGATTGAACTGGAAGGAAGGAACATAGAGGACTTTTTCTAGGGTCAGATTAGGATTCAGTGTACACTTTCCCATCTGTTTCACGTGGACGATATCCCCATTTGTCTGCTTAACAGACAACACATGATGTAGAGAGGTAAAAGAGTGCATAAGTTTCAGATCTTTGCACATATGGCTGGTCGCTCCAGTATCAATAACCCATGATCCATGTCTAAGCATAGATGAAACTGACAAGGCACGTAGAAAGGTCTTACCAGAAAATTCAGATTCTCCAATCATCATATTGGTTGGGTCATTTTTGACATGTAGGGTATCCTTTAGACCCTCTATCTGAATGCTTTGCTGCTGGATCAGCTTCATAACATCTGCAACACTGGGCTGTTCACTTGAACCTGAAAGTTCGGAACCATCTGGGGTTTCTACAACATGAGCAAACTGCCCTTGGGTAAGTTGCTTCCTCTGTTTCAGCTTTGGACAGTGGTTGACATGGTGACCCTTAATCTTACAGAAGTCACACGTCTTCAGTTTAAAACACTCAGAAACTTTGTGGCCTAAGAAGCCACAATAAGCACATTTTGCATCACATCTAAAACCCCCAGGTCTAGCTGGATTTGGTCTGAAAGGAACATTACCCCATCTTCTGTTTGGTTTACATTCACTCCAGTGCCACTGGGTCTGAAACCACCATGGTTCTTCGCAACCATGGCTCCATGTTCACTCAAGCCAAAGGTGTTGGCAGTCTCCTCTTTTTGTTTCTCAACCGTCAGGATAATGTTGTAACTCTGCTAAGATTTGGTAATGGCTTAGAGGCTAGTATCTGGCTTGACACTTGCTCGAACTTCAGGTTCAAGCCAAACAAGAACTTCATAATCCGATCCTTTTCAACATAGGCTGTCATGACACCGCAATGACACTTTGCTCAGGGTCTCACACAGTTAAGTTCATCCCAAAGTTTTTTGAGCTTGCTTTAGTATCGTGTGACAGAATCAGCACCTTGCTTGGTTGTGGCTATCTCTCGCTTAAATCTGAAAATCATGGGGCTATTACACTGTCCCAGTTGTTCACGAAGTTCCACCCAAAGATCTTTTGCACTTGTTGTGGTATATTGAAAGCCTTTTAGAACCTCTTTGTCGATGGAATTATATATCCAGGATGCCACCATCAGGTCTGCACTTTTCCAGGCCAAATACTCTTCAGAAGTTTCATCAGATGGTGGCTCAAAGGGTTCATCAATTAGGGACTCCTCTCTTTTGGCTCCTAGAGTCATTCTTATGGCTCTACTCCAAGACTGATAGTTTTTGATGTTAAGTAGCACGATTAGAGCGACATTTCGGGCTTGTCGGAGTCACAGATGCAAAAGGTACCCTTACCTGCAGATCTAGTAGCTAGAATACCAGATCCGGAACTAGTGTCAATGCCTTTGAGTGGTTGCTTGGTTTCCATTTCTAGACTCATCGAGATTTGGGCATTTCTGTCTGTTGGCTAAAAAAAAGCGAGTTTTAGAGTGTGGTAAAATGAGATCTGAAAAATTTCCAAGGAATCAGGTGAATTTTGAGCTACAAGGCTCCGATACCATCTAGAGAAACAGGGGAATACTGATTGTTTGATGTTTGTGTTTTATGAATGAAGAACACAAGGATTTTACGTGGTTAGAGAAATCCCTACTCCACAGGAGATGGTGTTTCTCCTTTTTCTTTCTTTCTTTTTCTCTTCACTGTCTAGGGGTACATATAGTATTCATAGGATCACATCACACACTTTCTAGATCCTAAAATCAAGGAATACAGTTAAGGAAAGATTTATCATTATCTGTTCCTTAATTACAATTAATATTCCTAACACTCTCCCTCAAGTTTGGTGGGGGATGTCCCACACCCAACTTACCCAATACGTCGTGAAATATTTTCCCGTTGACTGCCTTGGTGAGGATGTCAGCCAGCTGATCTTCTGACCTTACAAATGGAAGATAAATAGTCCCACTTTCAAACTTTTCCTTTATGAAGTGTCGATCCACTTCAACATGTTTTGTCCGGTCATGCTGTACCAGATTCTATGATATGTGAATGGCAGCCTTGTTATCACACATTAAGGGAGACGCTTCAGATGGTCCAAACCCTAATTCAGTCATCAATTTTCTGATCCAAAGAACTTCAGTCACTCCCTGGGCAAGTCCTCAAAATTCTACCTCTGCACTCGATAATGCCACGACCTTTTGTTTTTTGCTTCTCCAAGTAACGAGATGTCCACCAACGAAGGTGAAATACCCAGATGTTGATCGACGGTCCACTGGATTGCTCGCCCAATCAGCATCCATATACGCCTCAATCCTCAAGTGTCCATGCTTCTGAAAAAGTATCCTCGTATCGGGTGTCCCTTTCAGATATCTCGGTATCCTAAATGCTGTATCCATATGATTATTTTGGGGATTGTGCATGAACTGACTCACAATTCCCACTCCATAGGCTATATCCGGACGGGTATGGGCTAGATATATCAGCTTACCAACCAGGTGTTGGTATTGATTCTGTCTGTTTCCTCAGCTCCTTCTACAATCTTCAGTCCATGGTTCAGTGCCATAGGAGTTTCTGTCGGTTTGCTGTCGAGTAACCAGTCTCAACCAATAGGTCGAGGATGTAATTTCGTTGGGAGATATAGATACCCTGTTTGGACCTCGCAACTTCGATTACCATAAAGTATTTCAGTCTCCCAAGGTCCTTCATCTCAAATTCCTTGAATAAATTATCCCTCAATGTCTCAATCTCATCTATGTCATCTCCGGTGATCACCATATCATCAATATATATGATCAGGCACGTGATTTCTTGAACTCTATGCTTCAAGAATAAAGTGTGATCTGAATTTCTCTGAGTATGCCCATACTTTTTCATGGCCATGGTGAACCGCCCAAACCAAGCCCTGAGAGATTGCTTCAATCCATAGAGTGCCTTTTTTAATCAGCATACTTCCCCTGCTCGAAAATCCTCTGAATACCCTGGCGGCCCATCCATATATAACTCCTCTGTCAGGTCTCCATGTAGGAATGCGTTTTTCAAGTCAAATTGGTGCAAGTGCCAATCTAGGTTGGCAGCTATAGAGAAGAAAATTGGAATTGTATCCAACTTTGCAACAGGTGAGAAGGTATCTGAATAATCAATCCCATACGTCTGCATGTACCCCTTGGCTACAAGTCTCACCTTGTACCTCTCAATGGATCCATCTGCTTTCCGCTTCACGGTGAATATCCTCTTACACCCTACAGGTCTCTTCCCTGAGGGCAACTGACATTTCTCCCAGGTACCATTCTTTTCCATTGCTCTCATCTCTTCTTTCATCGCTGTTTCCCACTCAGGACTTCTCATTGCTTCAATTTTGTTTTTCGACACATCATAATTGTATATCACCGTAGTGAAGGCCCTTGCAGACTCAGTTAGACTCCCCCTGACCATATCAACCCAGGATATCTCTGAGACCTCGAGTCATGATCTGGTGTATATCTCTTTGGCTTCACCCCTCTAGTCGGATGTGGGAGAATGTATCTCAGGGTGACAGGGCTGTCTCCTACATCATGGTCAATCACAAAATCCAAAGAAGTAGTCTCGGGTGAATTTGTACTTACCTGGCCATCCAGTGAGGAAGGTAACTGGGGCGGCTCCTCCTGGTCTGACGGTACTCCATCAATACCGTGCTCCGGTGCAGGTGGCCCTCTTGAGTCATGAAATTGCTCTTGTACGTGAGGTACATGAATGGATGTGAGTACCGGCGGAGATGTGGTTGGTGCGTGAGGCACATGAGATGCCATTGGCACCGGAGTGTGGTGGGGTGATTTATCCTGGCTAGGCACGTGAGGCGCATGAGTCGACTGTGGCGGCGAAGAGGATGCTAGCCAATCAAGTGAGTCGGATCATCCCATCTCCCCCTGACTCGTTGATTGAGATAGCGACGTATAGTAATACTCAGTCTCCACAAAATTACAGTCCATAGTAGTAACCAAACGACCTGCCCGTGGATTGTAACAACGATACCACTTCTGGAATCTCCCATACCCCACAAAAACGTATTTTTCAGCACAAATATCAAATTTAGACCGATTTACCTTAGGTATGTGAACATAGACCGTGCACCCGAAAACACGAGGAGATAGGGTCATAGGTGGGGGGAGTCGAGTAAAATCAGATAGTGTTTGGATCGGGGTTTGAAATTTCAAAATTTTGGTTGGCAAACGATTAGCTAAGTACACAGAAGTAGCAAAAGCCTCAGGCCAAAAACTCAATGGGACATGAGATTCAATCATCAACGCTCGGGTTATTTCCAAAACAAGTCTATTTTTTCTTTCCGCCACACCGTTTTGTTAGGGAGAATAGGGACAGGTGGTTTGGTGAATCATCCCATTTCAGAACAAAAATATTTTCATCTGACTATTAAAATATTCACCCCCATTGTCGGATCGAAAAGTTTTGATTTGGGTTTCAAACTGGGTAGAAATCATTGTATAGAAAGTTTTGAATTTCTCAAAAACCTCAAACTTATTTTTCATAAAGTAAACCCAGGTCAGGCGGGAGCAATCATCAATGAATAAAACAAAATATCTCAACCCCTGTTCCCCAATGACAGGAGCTGGTCCCCAGACATCAGAGTGTACTAAAGAAAATATATTAGAAACACAAGTATGAGTCAATAAAAATGGCTGTCTATGGCTCTTGGCCAAAATGCAAGTTTCACAGTTAAATGGAATGTTTGAAAGTTTAGGAAATAATTAACGGAGATAGGATTGAGATGGATGACCCAAACGGCAATTCCACAGCCAACTTTGAGGGTCTGGTGACTCACGAGTAAGAAGTGTCCTCCCTTCCGAAGCCACTTCATCAACATAGTACAAACCATTCCGTTCAGTGCTACGCTCAATGATCTTCTTCGAATGGTGTCGTGTAAGATACAAAAGGTAAGGAACATTAGTACCACAAGTTTAGTTCTCGTGAGATATGGGTAATAGACAGAAGCTTGTACGACAATGAGGGCACATATAAACATTTTGACAATTTAATTGAGGGGGAAATCTCAATTTTCCGGGCTCCCTTTACGAGAACATTAACTCCATTCGCAGTTTGAACCGCTTTCTTCGGGGTTTTCTCCATCTCAATAATATCGGTCAAGTCATGACTAATGGTATCTGTGGCGCCGCAGTTAAAAATCCACTCCATTTTCTTCCCAAAGATCGAGTCTTTCACAATATGGGCTGCAGAAATATTAGCACACTGTACATTCAAAGGATTCGGCCCAGTAATGGGTTTTGGGCTAACTTTACTGTTCTGTTTTTTCCTTAAATTCGGCCCAGCGGATCCACACCTCACCGGCCCAATTGAACCTGATCGCTGAAATGGCCCATTGTCACTTATACCTGCGAAATTACCAAAACATCCAACTAGAAAATATTTGGCAGAAGAGCAGAGGGGCATTTCGGTATTTTCTTACCTCCTCTGTCCTTGTTATTCATACCTATTCCGGAGTGATTCTGTGGAATCGGACCTCCATGGATTTGAGTCTCAATTATGTCAATTCGAATCCCTCCGTTTGCAGATCCGCTGGGTCCTTCTGATCGATTCTCTTCTCCGGAAAAGCAGCTGCTGTCTGTTACGGCGACACGGCCTCCTCGCCGTCTGTAGTTTAACCTGCCACCCCGTCGTCCGCCACGGTTCTGTCCCTGGTAATTGTGCAATTTCCAACAGTCCTTCCTCCAATGTCCTGGAATCTGATAGTGGTCACAGTATGGGCGTCGGGATGATGAGGCCCCAGTGTTCCCGGTGTTTTCTGACCTTCGTTCCCAAGGTTGTATCGCTCCGACAGTTCCACCAACGGTTTGCGTATTTTGGGTATGTTCTTGTCCATACAGTGCTAATCCCGACCCAATTTCACCCGATGATGTTGGATTCGTCCCATTGGTGACAGCGACGGATGACGATTTCAGGATCTGATTCCTCGTGGCTTCCAGGCTAATCGTTGCGTATGCAACATTTACTTAGGGTAAAGGGAATTCCTTCAGTATATCCCTTATGATAGCATGAAACTCAGGATTCAGCCCTGCCAAGAATTTGAACAAACGATGTTCATTTTGCAGTGTATTGTGCTTTTCAATATCCATTACGCATTCCATTGGATTAGGCCTCCTTCTGTCGATTTCAGTCCAAATTGCATTACTCTGGGAATAGTAATCTTCCAATTGCATTGTTCATTGAGTAATTCGATCTGCCCTAGTCACCAGACTGAATATCTGGAGACTGTCTTCACCCGTGTTGAATGTCCTTTCAAGGATTTTCCATAATTCGTAAGAATTTGGATAGTAGATAAATTGAGATACCAATTTTCAATCAATGGACTTGGTGATCAATTGGAAGACTTGGGTGTCCATTTTCCGCCAGTTGAGATACTCTGGGTCATCAATGGTCGGCTCTTTGGCATCTCTTGTGATATATTCTAGTCGCACTTTGCCAACTATGGCTAGTTCCATCATCCTGGACCATAGGATGTAGTTGTTACCGTCTAGCTTTTCACTGATGATGACTGATCCGTCCTCCTCATCTTTGGGCTTGGATGGATCTTTCTGAAGTTTCATGAACTCTTCAAACTTTTGTGATAAAATCTGCAACTCTTGCTGAGACATGGTTGAGATGTCCTTGCTCATGATTCACGGTTGATTTTGGGTGGATGATGAATTCAGGATTATTCTTGCTCTGATACCATGATTGTTTGATGTTTGTGTTATATGAATGAAGAACACAAAAATTTTATGTGGTTTGGGAAATTCCTACTCCACGGGAGATGGTGTTTCTCCTTTTTCTTGCTTGGTTTTTTCTCTTCACTGTCTAAGAGTACATATAGTATTCACAGGATCACATCACACGGTTTCTAGATCCTAAAATCAAGGAATATAGTTAAGGAAAGATTTATCATTATCTTTTCCTTAATTACAATTAATATTCCTAGCACTACTGCGTTTGAGGTTGGTAAAGCTTTAAAGATTGATATTTTCTTAGCTATTTGTCTGCATATCTCTCTTGATGGTTGTTTTTTTACATGGTATCGGAGCGAAGGTTCTCTTGGAATCTAGTGATGCCAAGTTCTGAACTTTCTCTTGATTTAAGCTATTCTCTCTCTATCTCCCTGTCCCAATGGTGAGGGTATGATTGCGTACATCTCATCCTCCCCAGACCTTGCCTAAGGGCGGGATATACTGGGTATGTTTGCTTTGGTTTGGTTTTTCTCTGATTTGAGCTACTGTTTCCTGTAATTTGACAATCCAGTGAAGAAAATGTCGATTACTGCTGAAAAGACTAAGGGCGATGATAAACTTAAGAGTGTTTTGGCTTCTGCCTCAGAGATTGAAAAAAAATTTGGTGTGAAGGATTCCGATCATTCGGGGATGACCCTGCTTACTGTCCCACTGAATACCAAGAACTATCAATCTTGGAGTAGGGCTGTGCAAATGGCTCTTGGGGCCAAGAGAAATTTGAAATTTATAGATGGGAGTATGGAGCCGCCCTCTGATGTTCGTTCTGAAGAGAACAAGATCTAGAAATCGGATATATAATTCCATAGAAAAGGAGGTCCTTGCTGGTTTTCAGTATACTACATCCAGTGCACGGGACTTGTGGCTGGAGCTTAAGGAGCAGTTCGGAGAAACTAATGGTCCAATGGTGTATAAACTGAGATGAGAAGTGTCAAATTTAAGGTAAGGTGGTGACACTGTGACTGCATATTATGTCAAGCTAAAGGCATACTGGGATGAGCTCAATTACATGAGGCCTATTGTGAGATGCAGATGTGGAGATAACACCGGGATAATAGAGGAAGAACATGCCATGAAGTTTATTTTTGGCCTTAACAGTGAATATGAGGCCATCACTAGTCAGATTATGGCAATGGATCCTCTACCTAGCCTCAATAAAATCTATACAACTATACTCACAGTTGAAAAACAGAAGGAAGAGAGCGCTGGAAATCTAGAAGCAGCAAAGCATGGAATGGTTGGAAGAGTTATGCCAAAAGGTGAAGGGCACCAGATGAATGCACAAAGAGGTGGAACAGTCGCCAATTATTATGTGAGCAGGCCACGAATCAGGAACAAACGTGGAGATCTCAGATGTGACCACTGTGGATATACAAGTCATACTGTTAATGAGTGCTACAAATTGAGAACCTGTGATAATTGCAAAATGCAAGGTCACACCAGGGCCAACTGCTTCAAACTGAGAAATGCAGATAAGAGACCTCATGCGCTGACACAGTTTGCCAACAATATGATGGTTTCACCACTAGAAGGAACATCAGAAGCATCTAATGGAGGTGAACAGATGAGTGTGAATGAGATTGTGCATTTGGAACTCTCCAAGGCCCTAAAGGAAGTGCTAAAGCTTGGTCTCAGTTCTTCCAGAGCTGGACAGTCATTAATTATATCTGAGGAGATGATTTCAGTCGCGGCACTTGGGTATATATGTTGAAATATAAAATAGATATTGTCCATCTCTTAAGGCTGTTCATTTTGATGGTTCAGACATAATTTGGTGTGAAAGTTAGGTGTTTCAGGAGTGATAATGGTACTGAATTTACCAGTAGAGCATGCCAGGAGTTGTTTATCTCCCATGGTATTGTGCATCAATGCACGGTTCCGTATAACCCACAGCAGAATGACATAGTAGAAAGAAAACATATACATTTAATGGAGATGACACGAGCTTTGATGTTTCGAGCTTCTTTACCTACTAGATTCTGGGGAGAGGCAGTAATGGCCACTGTACACCTTATTAATCGGTTACCAACTCCAGTTCTTGGCTGGAAGTTACCCCATGAGTTCTTATTTGGGTACGCACCAGACCTTAGTACCTTGAAAATATTTGGCCGCTTATGTTATGCAGGTACAAGCGGTCCAAGACCTTTAAAACTGGCTCCAAGATCCATGAGATGTGTTTTTTTGGGCTATTCATCAGTGAGCAAAGGATACAGGGTTTATGCTCTGGAAGAACAAACCTTGTTTGTTTCACGAGATGTGAATTTCTACAAGAGTGTGTTTCCTTATAAATCTGAAACCTCTACCTCATATAGTATCACTGCAGATCATACACTACCAGTTCAGTCCCCTTTGATCTCTCGTTCACCAGACATTTCATCCAGTTCAGATCAGTCCAGTTCAGACTCTCCAGTGTAGCAGTTGAGTCAGTTCATGCAACGTCCTTCCCACAGCCACAGGCCTGCTATGATCCATATTCTCAAATACCTGTGAGGGTGCCCAGCTTTAGGACTATATTTTCCCCACATGAATGGGCTCAAACTAGTGGCCTATTTAGACTTAGACTGGGATTCTTGCCCTGATTCCAGTTGCCCGTTGACAGGTTATGTTATTAATCTTGGTCATGCTACTGTCTCCTGGCGCACCAAGAGGCAAACTACTGTATCAAGATCTTCAGCTGAAGCTGAATATAGAAGTGTGGCTTCGACAGTTTGTGAGCTTCCCTGGATCACTTATATCTTGCAGGATTTTTCTGTGCCTTTGATGCTGCTCATTCCGCTTTACTGTGATATTCGTGCCTTATGGAAAAATCCCGTATTTCATGAACGCACAAAGCACATAGAGATTGATTGTCATATTGTTCAAGATCAATTTAAAGCAGGTTTTGTTCATCCATCGTACTTACCAACAGCCAACAAACCTGTCGATATTTTCACTAAATCTCTGCATGTGGGACCGTTTATGAGCTTACTGAGCAAGTTGGGTCTTGGTATTCAACCCTTGACTCCAACTTGCGGGTGGAGTGATGAAATTGAGGCCAGTAGAGCACCAAGAAATGGCAACTATGCAGAGGATAGCATAAACATTTTTTTCTTTCTTGTATTTCTGTTTACTAGGCTTATGAGACAGGCCCAATTTTGATACTTGTACAAAAACACTTGTTTAGTTGGAAAAACACACACGAATGAATTACAATAAAAAATACCCTTTCGATTGGGCAGCCGTAATATCCTTTGTCTACAGTACTCTTTGGTGTATTTGTCAAGATCTAAAGCTTTTAAAGATTGATATTTTCTTAGCTATCTGCCTACACATCTCTCTTAGGTGGTGGTTGTTTTTACAAATTGAACAATCCAAGGGATGATTCATCAAGAGAAATTCCATGATCCCTTCCTCTTTGCCTTCTTGGAAAGAGGTGTGTCGGTTTTGATCTTCATACCTGGGAGAGTTGGCACCGTGAAAGATGTTGGTCCCGCCACATGGTAGAACAATGGAAGAATAAATCTTGTGAATTGTCTCTGTTTACGTAGGAACAACAGTACCCCCACAAGTATTCCTTGCTGATTTATGAGTGAGTTTTGAGTGCGTGTTGTTGTGACACGGATGTTGGAGTTGGATCTTCCCGGACCTGAAATCAAACCAGATAATGCATAAGTAATTTGCAAAAACAGTTCAATAGTGAACTGTATGAACCGATCAAAAACAAGAATAAAAAAATCCTATTTCGATGAACGGAATGTAGCCCAAGTGTTACGAATCGCCGGATATCTTGCAAACTGGCCAACCACAGCAACTAAACCACACAGGTTTATGGCTAAGAGAGTGAATCTAAAGCTGAAACGCACAAGAACTGCAAGAAGTATGAATCTGGCCGAGAGAGAAAAAGGGGATAAACCCCTAAGAGACCTTTTTGAGAGATAACAATGGCTGTAAGAGTGAAAAAGTGAGTGGTGATTAGGTTTAGGGAGGTATTTATATGGAGTCCAGAAAGTTCCACTAAACCAACACAAATCACGGCTAAAATTATACACAAGAATAGATAAGCAAGTGGGCCGAAGACTAAATGTAAGGAATTATGGGAATGGGCCGAATGTAGATATGTAGGGTATGTGGATAAAATGTGAAGAATAAAAGAAGTGGGTTGCCTAGATTGGGCTCTAAGGATTAAGTGTGAGTCCAATTGCTGTAGCTGGCTAATGGACAACATAAGTATTGACCCGACAATCCTAAAGATGTGATACGGCCAAACTTATATTAATCCAACAGTTTTGGGTTATTTAAAACCAACTATGAATCTAGCATCCTTCCGACATACACTTGGGCTTTATATTTGATATAGGGCCTCAAGCCAGTATGGACCAAACTATAAATGAGTTTCGCCCAAATCTGGACATGGCCCAAACCCCACAACAGACATATGCTAAATGTAAGTGGAAGGAAAGAACTGAGCTGTGGCAGCATATGGAACATTTTTGCAACAACAGTACAACTCCATTACTAATTGGAGGGGATTTTAATGTGGTCGCATCAACAGAGGAAAAAAAGGAGGGAAACCATACATCTCGGCACAGTATTAGACTCCATTAACACAATTAATAACTGCCATCTCACTGATGTGGGTTACCAAGGAAATCCATTCACGTGGACAAACAACAGAAAACCCCCCAAGAAAATACTGAAAAGCTTGGATAGAGTTCTAATTTCGGACGAATGGGTAAGCATAGGCCCAACAGAAATGGTCGCACATCTCCATAAAGGGCAATCTGACCACACCCCTCTGCTAATTGAACTTCAATCCCAACAACAAAGGAAACATGGCAGATTTCATTTTCATCAGTTTTAGACCTCCCATGGCTCCTTTGAAAATCTTGTAGCAGAATCTTGGAACAAGTAAGTTGTAACCACCCAATATTTAACACAGGGAAAGAGTACTGAATATCCGAATGTAACTAGTACCAATAGTATGTTCATGC
>JAOYMZ010034323.1:0-16104 GCA_025802335.1 Pinguicula primuliflora | reverse complement strand
TTGCTAACTCGACGAGTCGTGTCGATTTTGTCAAACGCATGGTTGGTTTTGAATCTTTTGATCATCATAGTTAATATTTTGAATAGCCTAGTCGGAACTAACACACATCAGTCGATCCGACGGAGATCCGACGTGGTTAACCCGTCGAACCATTCGTGCTCCAACTATCCGAGGAGACTACATTAAATCGTTTACTACAGCTAGTCCACGCCTCAACGCAATAATTAAATCAACTTCCTATCTTATAATTCTTAAGTAAGCCTACACGAGATCTCGGATAGTAGATTCGTTCCTCTCATAGAAGTCGAGGCTCTGACGTTACGTATAAACCCAACCTAAAGAGCAATCATTATAAAAAAAATTATTCTGCCGATCCTAAATAGTTTGCTCACGCATGTATCTTTCGACCATACGTGATTTACATGTATTGGTTCGGAATGGTGCGCTGTTCTGCACACCTTCCTATTTCCAAATAAAATGACTCACTTGCCCTCCAAAGTTTCTTTCCGCTTACTCCTATAGGCTATATGTGTCTTTTTGACTCCATAAGCGTCATTTGCTGCAAAACATCACCACACACATAATCAAGATGTCTGCACACCAAAATTCTTCTTCATCCATTATGGACGACGAACCGAAGGTAAACAACCTCCCTGCACCACCAGTGGATAAGGACGAACCTCAGATGAACATACTTTATTGTTTTAAACACATTTATAGTCGCGCTATTTACTATTGTTGGTCTATATTTTAGGCCTCTGATATTGATTCCGAGTCTACGGAGGTTGGTAGTCTGATGGAGGAGTGGTCCAACAACTCGAGTCATGATGGTGATCCTAAAGAGGACCCTTGGGGCACTGAATATGCTGCGGATGACGATGAGAATGAGGATGATGATGATGATGAGGAGGAGGAGGAGGAGGAAGAAGAGGACGAGGAGGAAGAAGAGGATGAGGAGGAAGAAGAGGACGAGGATGAGGATGAGGATGAGGATGAGGAGGACGAGGAAGAAGAGGACGAGGAGGAGGAGGAAGAAGAATAAGAAGAAGAGGAGGAGGAAGAGAAAGATGAGTAGGAGAAGGAAGAGGAAGAGAAAGATGAGGAGGAGAAGGAAGAGGAAGGGGAAGATGAGGAGGAGAAAGAAGGGGTACCAAAACCTGACCCTTTGGTGGTCGTCGCTGCTCAATGGGAGAGGGAAGAAAAATTGGAAGGACAGTTTTGAGAATTGGAACTCATTCTGCAATAGTTGCAACCTCCATCCCCTCCATCCCCTTCAACACCTCCACCTCAATCTGTATTGTCTAGAGGAGCCTCGGACTCTGGGTATGGGTCGACCCCATCCTCGGATGGACATGCCATCCCCTCCCCCTCATACAGTGACTCTGACTTGGACTTCTGGAGATGAATCATATACTTTTGACACTCTTTTGTCTCTTGTCATTACATATTTTTGCTGCGTAATGACATCGGTATCTATATGACGAACTTTTGACATGATATGTTGAGTATAAGATCTTCCATTTCTTAATAGATCAAATGAACTTCATAATAGATTAAATGAACTTCACAAAATATGACACCAACTCACCAAGATTGTTGCAAACGAAGTTCATGATAAACCCTGCACTAATAGGAACCCCTACATAGATCGTGCATGACCCCATATAGAAGAGCGGGTTAATTCCGACTGTTCGTATTATCGACAGTCGTGGTTTACCCGATGACATGAGTCGACCATGTGCGCATTTGAACAACTCTCGCCGAACAGTTGGTCGAAGATTCAACATATCCGACGTCTGACAACATCAATGGTTCTATTCTGGGACATATTGAAGGTGATTCGAGTCGAGTCGAGGTTATAGGTGTCTTCTTCAATTTGGATGATTTTTCGTTCGACGGAAATGGTTAGTAAAAAGTCTTCCGGCGATTGATTAGATTAGAACGTATTTAAGACGATTTAATATTTTATTTCTTTTCTTCTTTTTCTTTAAATATTTTTTAAATAAAAATAATAATAAAAATAAATAAAAAATTAAATAGAAAGTTACATCCAATTTATTCGCCTATGGTTCAAAAAATAGGTTCTTTGCCTCGTGCAATCTCTTCAAACTATTTCAGTTCAGTTTGTTTGAAGTGTGGAAACCTAAGTTGCGGTTTCTTGTGCTAAAATCCATCTCTGCACTGCACCTCCTTGTACTGTTTCGACTCTCACTCTGAGCCAGAGACTGAAAAGATGGATGAGCAAGATGGAGAAGCCAATAACAAGGGACTCTACGCTTTGCTTCATGTATCACCGGAAGCATCTGCTGAAGAAATTAAAAGGGCTTATCGCCAGTGGGCTCAAGTTTATCATCCTGATAAAATCACATCGCCGCAGGTACAGAATCGTTGACCCCTTCACGTTTGGTCACACACCTTCTCGATGCTTGTGTAAAAATATATTGAATTCTCGATTCTGATTCATCAATTTAAGGATTTTAGCGTTTAGTTGTCAGACTAGTAACTCTAGCTGGTTTGGGGTTTTATCTTCCAAAATTCGGCTGTATATGTACTGCTTCATGGAATTAATTCCGTGAACTCTCTTTGTAGTTGTCTTGTGCTTTGTTTTTATGTTGGCACTGGGTGGATCATGCTTTCCTCTCTATGGTAAATGCTGAATGCATGAATTTGGTTGATTGATCCTTCAAACATATACAAATGTGCTTTCGTTATTTGGTAATCTACACTACTATGGGAATAGCCAGATTAAATTCTTGAATCTCCATGATTTGCTCCAAAAGCTTTCTTTAATTTTGTTTGTTAGCCCAATATATTTTCTACTACTGAAGATTATGACCTTGTGTCGTATTCTTGATTAGTTATTTTATAATAATTAACATGCTTATCTATTTTATTCTCATGTTTAAAATAGTTAAATCTAGTTTGATAGTATTTGCGCAGAGTAGAATAACAACATGTCACAAGATACTCACGTAGTTGAAATTTCATGGCGAACTAACAGACTGCCCTAAATTGGGTACAGATGTCCAACTGTTTCAAGGGAACATTGAAATTGAAGGACTATTTGATGATTTTACCTTTTTCCACTGTATTCTCAATGTACAAGAATCTCATAGCTGTGCATCACAAAATTGTTGGCAGCAGTCAAAGGGAAACTTTTACTTTGGATAGGAAGTGAATGTAGGAATGTGTATAAGAATGTAGTCCAGAATGAGATGCACCTTTGAGCCTACCAATTTTTGTCCTTTGATACTGTAAATGAGCAATTGAAGGCCTGATGGAATAGAGAATTGCTTAGTGTATTGATATTAAAACGAAATAAAATTGTTCACCTCCATCATTGGTCTAGGAGCATCGTTTTGCTTCCTTAGCATTTGATAGTTGTCCGTAGTGTGATCTCAGAGTTTAGGTTGATGGAGGTTTCAACAGAGAGATCCTGGTTTATCTCAGTACTGTATTTTGTCTCAGTGAAATGGACAATGGCTATGTTGTCGTTACAAGTAAGCACATGCAGGATATTACGCTGATGAAGTTCTAAAATTGTCAATCAATGTGTACCTGTTTGCTTGCAAGATTGACGATTTTATTATTTGTACAAGATTTTCATATCCTAATACTCGTTTGATCTCGATTCTATTTTTTATGTATAGGCATTGATTTACATGTGGATAGAATTTCAATAAGTTCCATAATGCTGATTTCGTGTTCATCTCTGTTCAGATGAAGGAAACTGCAACAGAAAACTTTCAACGTATATGTCACGCTTATGAGATTTTGATGGACGAAGAAAAAAGGATAATATATGATATCTATGGTATGGAGGGACTAACTTCTGGTCTGCAGCTTGGCCCTAAGCTGAACAATGCTGAAGAAATCAAGGAGGAACTCGAGAGATTGCGACGTCAGAGAGAGAAAGAAGAGTTCACAACACATGTCCGAACCACCGGGACATATGCTATGAACTTATCCTGCCCTGATTTTCTAGGTGGTGATAGCATTATGAGAGGGTATGACTCCTAGATCCACCCAGTCTAAGATGATTGTGATCACATTATCCGAGAACTTTTTACATATAAGTTACCCTGCAAAGCACAGTAGAACTTTCCATTATATGTGCTTTATTCATTCTTCATTACTAAACAGATTAGCTTTTATAAGATATAACTTGAACTTTTGTTACCATTATGCCTTTCCCCTATTATGGCATAGTTTCTGTCTTACTGCTTGTGGGATTTGTCGTCTTTGGTTATGATATACGATACATCATGAGATTTAAAGAATTTCTATTTGCTTTCCATCTGCAAAATATGCCCTTAAACTTAAGAGCGGATTTGTTCTCATGTGCATGATATCACCTCGGTCTAGGCAGCAATCTAGCAAGCTTTTTAGCATGATTTACCCATATTCCACCTGTTCTGCTGATGCCTGTGCTGAATATCAGGCTGGCAGTGGCTACAGAAGCTCGCTCGCAGTTGTCAAAGCGAACTTCTCTCGCTATTGGTTGTAATTTTGCTGGTACAGCAAATTCTGGTGGGGGTGCAGCAACTGCAATTCTTAGGCATCAATCCTCTCCTGTTTCTTCAGTGGAAGTCATGGGCTCCCTTGGCCTGCAGTCTTTAATAGGATTACAACATTCCCGGTGATGTCTTGTTCATTTCAAATTAGATAAACTTCTCTCATATGACTTAGTACTATCAGTCATTTTCTTTTGGATATTGCATGCAGCGAATTGTCCTCCCACTCCACAGCAATAATGGGCCTTACTATGTCTTTGAGAGATGGTTCAATTAATCTATCAAATACCTGGATCCGTAATTTCTCAGAATCAACAAATGGAAACGTAAGTTTTTCTCTGCATTAAATTAGTCATTTTATGCATGTTTATCGGCTATCAGTCAACCTGTTCTTATTGGATGTTTCCTGCTGACGCTATGTATCAGATGCATGACCATGAATTGCTTATTTCTTGGTTTGATGGCCAATACTCTCCTTAATTTTCTTTTTATCGGTCTTGTGGGAAATATTTTGTATATAATGCTCATGATATCGTTCGCTATTTCTACCTGGAATTGATTTCTTTGGTGTTCACCTCACAGATACAACTTTCTTTAGGTCCAGAATCATCAATAGGTGTCGGCTGGAGAAAGAAGGAGCAAAAGATGGCTGCTTCAGGAGAGGTTAAGGTACTGATTCACATCTATACGTTGCTAGTGATTCAAATGTTAGGGAAGGCAAACAAGTTACCAAGATTGAGTTTAAAACCTCACGATTACCAACACCATAGGGTCATTGACATATGAATCCTATTTTAAGAGTTGATCATGTCATTTTACTGAAGTATTTATCCATAAGTGATGCTAAGTGCATCGTTTTTTTCATAATATAAAATCTCTTCCTGCGAAGTTATGAGAGATGGTATTCTTGTATTCCTAAGTACTGCTTCATCTTATAGCTATTTCTTTATGTTTCATAGATTGGCACGAGCTCATTTGGAGCAATTGCTCATTACACTCATCGGTTTTCTGATAAATCACATGGGCGGATTGCTGGAACGGTTGGAAGGTTCCTCTATTATATTTATCTATGTGGTTTCCGTTTTCACAACTGGACATTGACAATTTTAGTTCTTTAATTGCTAACTTCTTCTAAAGCATGAGTGTTGTAATTTTAGAAGTATCGCAAGTAATGAATGCAGTGAGCCAGTCTCAAATGTATATTCCAAAATTACTCTAGACACTCAATTCTTCCAAACTTCGGGTCAGATGTTCTGATCCTGCAGGCTGCATTTTTCCTTAGACTTGATCATCTGGTTAAGTGGTGCTGTCTACATTTGTTCCCGAAGTCCCTGTCTAATGAAGCTACCGCTTCTAACTTGTACGATAACTTCATAATCATCAGTGACCACCCTTCCTGGCATTTCCCTCCTCTGTCTCTCGTATGCACTGTCCCAACAGAAGCTATGGTAGGTATGGTGAATGCATAAACAAAGAGATGTGTATAAAACAAAAGTTCATGACCTTGCTATCCATTTCTGATCAAACGCTATTGGCAGTATGACTATCTCATACTTTCTGATCTTTTCTAAGTCAGAATATGCTAATTGTTCTTGAAAACCCCATATATCCCTTTCACCTTCAAAACCGATTTTATGCTCCACGGAACCCAAAGAAGGATTTAGCACTAAGCATTGACGCAACTTTCTCGTTCAATGTTCTTAAAATTGTGTTACCTAGATTTTTTTCAGTCCTCATTCTCTCAATGAGTCTGCCAGACAGGATGCTTATTAGAGAACGTCCCTGCTGTGGATACTGGAAATTTGATATGAGGATATTGTTCTGTGGCTACCCTTATATGCATCAATAATTGACATGGTCTATGTTTTTTCAGTAATGCACTTGCAATTGAAATTGGTGGAGGAAGAAAGGTCTCTAAGTTCAGCACTATTCGGATGCTGTATTCCGTTGGAATTCAGGTTTGCATGCGCAGGCATAAATGTACAGTATCTTCAGTGAACTGTTTACGTAGAGGTCTGGCTGCCCTAAAAGTCAGTTTACATCTCAACAAAATAAGTAGAGTATAGCAACGCAATGGTCTTGGTATCCATGACTTTGCACGTAGTTTTTTTCAGTATTTCTCTTTCTGGCCTTAGCTCAGTTTGTGAATTAACGTGAGCATCTTCTTTTCGTGTTTGACCTTCGAAAAAGAACGGGGTAAAAACTTTTTTCTCTAATTACTAATTTATAATTTTCTTGTAAACAGGGACTGATGTGGAAATTTGAATTTCACCGAGGGGAACAAAAGTGGGTCATTCCTGTAAGTATATTCTACCAAACAATTGGATTCCCTATTATATATTTATAACCGAGTTATTTTATTGACTTCTACCGGAACATCAATATAACTGTTTTGTAAGCAGCATATGATTCTTTTGAATATCTCAACTCTGCTATGCTTAAAATCCTTGTATTTTCACACTAATGAAGTACTTTTACTTGCAGATATTGTTGTCGAGTAACCTGAGTCCAGTTTATGCAACAGGAGCTTTCGTTATTCCAGTTTCTCTTTATTTTACTCTCAAGGTTCGCTTTCCAATTTGTGAAACATCCTATTATATTCCGCTGATTGCTGATGTATGTAGGAGCATTTTTCTTATTCATTAAGCTATGCCTTCAAAAGAATTTTCATCTCGATCTTTGCTTAAACATCAATTGCATGAGAATACTGTTTGGTTGATTAACCACGTGCTTTATGCAAAATTATACTTATACTTGGTGAGGATCCTATATTCAACCCTTCTATGCTCAGCACGTACTCACTTGTTCAATTCCGAGTATTACCACTGGCAGCTGTCGGAATTGGCTCCACCAATTGAAAACCTGTACATAAGAGAACAAAAGTCTCATGTTCTGACACTGTTTCATCACCAATAATTTTGTTGCACCTTTTTCCAGGCATAAGAATTGAGTATAGGTTAAGCACACAAGGACTGAGCATTCGAAGCGGCCTCTCTCTATACGTATTGTACATTGAAACAATACTTGGTGCATATTTTCTCTTATGTGATGTTGACAATGCGTTATTCATCCATACATGTATACACCTTCACCCATACTTGAATAAGCCCTACATATAATATAGGTATACAATTTTGTCCCGGACCTTTTTTTAAGGTCCGGTATTCTGTTTGATTTCAGACCTCCTGTTTTCTTTGTTTTGCTTTTCTTTTCTCCTTCACCTCCCAAGATGTCTAGGCAGCTCCAGTTCGTGTTCCTCCAGTGTTGATTTCAGTAGAAAATCCCTTCAACTTCAGATGGCACAACAACCGAAAGCTTATTTTCCCATCATAAAAAGGGCGAAAAGAAAAAAGAAATGAAGGAACAGATGGCACAAAAACCGAAAGCTCATTTTTCCAGTGGTCTCAGTTACATTGGTCATTGGATGGTGACACCAGAACATGGATATATGAGAGTAATAAGTGAAAAGGTAGACGAGGAAAGGAATATGAGAAGAAAAGCAAAATAGAAAAATCAGCACGAAATAAAAAAACTCAAGGCATTTTGGTTAAGGAGGTTGGGTGTGCAGGGAGTGGGGGTATGGGGAGTGCTGTCGTTTCATCCAGAAGTCTGGATTATGATTAAGGAGAGGGTGGGGGTGCAGGGAGTTTGGGTATGGGGAGTGCTGTCCTTTCATCGAGAAGTCTGGATTATGATTCATGTTTGGTATTAGGTTTGGTAAAATGAATGAACTGATTTTACTTCAGTGAGTGGTGATTTAGTTGAAAACTCTTTGTCGGGTTTGATTGATGGTGCATAGTGATAAATTTTTAATCGTGGAGTGGATCCGGTGGGAGTAATGATGTTCGTTTGATATTGCTACCCGACTTAACTTTCTTGTCACCTTACTCCTATCAAAATTCTTTTGAAATAATTTGTTTGATGATGGGACTGTTGTAGCCAATATAACTGGTACTGTTGAATGACTATTTTTATCCATTTCCAGAAGTTCGTTTTGAAGCCTTATTATCTTAAAAGGGAAAAGGAGAAGGATTTGGAGAGCATTGAAAAGACTAAAAGCCAGGTACTATAGGTTAACATTATAGACTCATGAGCATAGGAAATATTGTAAAATCCTTAGCAGTTACCTTCCGCATTCTATACTTAAATTGTTGTTGTGCAGAACTTTGGTTATGTCTAAGCTCTTCTGACGTTCTTGTTCTTTGTTTGCTGAAATCTTCTCCTTTCCCGTAATGTAAAAAAATAATGTTTTGGTTGTTCATTATGTCATGTTACTTATAACTGCGTAAGGACGTTCTCTGAATTTGGTTGTGGTGCGTAGTCATATGCAGATACTTAGACGTTATAATGGATGTTCTTTTGTTCATATTAATGCATACTACCTCTGATTAATTTTTGAAAAGTTGATGGAGATTCATTCGTAAATGCAGCATCTGAATATAAAAAGTCTCAAACACAATTTACTATAATGTGGAAGGTACAGATCCGCATTGAAATCTTAAATTGAATTTTTTGAGACAATAGAGTAGGCTACCAAACAAGCTATAATGAATCAGGGAATGATTGGGTCAGAATTTGAACTTTGAAACTCTGGTTACTTGATGACATGTAGATGATATCAATGAAATACCGAGTTGCATTTTATTTGAACTGATTGATATGTTAACTTGTTTTGATATGACAAATCATGAATGTGCACGCTCATAAGCAGATGTGATAACTTGACCCAATTTGTTCACAAAGAAGATCCATCATGGAATTCCAAAGAATCTTTCTGGATTAACAGTTTATGGCGTGTCAATTTTTTTGCCTTATCATTAAGATAAGTTCTACTATGTACTTAATAAAAAGGTTCTATTATTTCTGCTTTAATGATGCATGAATCCTAGCAACTGTGTGTGACAGCCTTTTTCGTTTTTGTTTTGACTGCTCACTATTTCCATGAGGTTTCTGTTCTGCAGGTTATGATCTTGTAAAACTTAGGGAGAGTAAACTATCTAAAGTTTGATGTCTTAATTAGGGTTGTTAAGTTCGATCTTTATTGTATTGGAACATATATCTGGATATATCTTATTATGTACAACTAGCTGGTACATATCTATATTATGATAAATTGTCAGCTGCTCAATGCACGGTTTAGATTAGAATTCAGTGCAGTAACGAATTATTGAATACGACATTGAGCACCTGATAATATGTCTCTATTATATAATGGGCATGATTGGACAGCTGTCCAGATCCCTCACTTTTTTCCCTAGAAATATTTTATTTGATTATTACTATATTATTATTATTTTTTTCAAATTTTGTGAGTGTTCTTTTCTGTGTTGGTCAAAATATCTCGAGATAAGCTAGAAGCAGCCTGTCTTTTGATACCACTCTTGCAAATCTAAGCATTATCTTGCTACCTATATTGATATCTTACAGGTTCTCGAGTCCATGAGTAAAGCTAAGAAAGCTCAACAGCTACTGAAGGTTGTTGCTGATAGAAAAAGAAATAAGCAACTAGAATTGGTTGGGTTGGTAATCCTTCAAGCAGTTTATGGAAATCCCAAAGCCCTTCTGAATGCTCATAAATCAGAAAAAACTGAAGATGAAGTGGCATCTCAGATTATCGATGTAACAATACCTTTAAATTTTCTCGTCACTGATTCTGGCAGACTCGAGGTATTTTTCCTATATCACTTTATATTTTTATTGTTTTTTATAGTTATCGAACCCCAACCCCTCCACATTGGAAGGTCTGTTCATCAGTTGAGCTAGTTGGGTTTGTCAATCATCAGCTTCTATAGAATGGTTCTTCTTCCACTATTATGTGTAAATGATCCCCAAAGAACCAGTAAAGCCATAAAAGCTTTGCAATTGCTACGCCATCCCATGAAAAAAGTTTCTTGACTAGCCGACTGATAACCATTATACAAATACTAAAAACCTTGACCTAGGGACATGAACATGCTTTATTACAATCATGGGACCATGGAGCACCAGGAGTTCTATTACTTATGCCTCTATGTTTATGCAGCTACATGGTGGTGTGAGAAAATTCGGAATCATGGGGTTTTGTGATCCTTGCCCTGGGCTGCCTAAGCAGTTGTTTGTGGAGTATAATTATGGTGGGAACAGATACGAGGTAGGCCAGCGTGCCTGCTCAATCTTTATCATTTATATGCGTCACAGAAGATGTTAGTTTATCTCACGAACTAAGATTACTCCTACAGGTCACTGTCGATGATTGTGATGAGTTACTAATACCACACGAAAGCCACAGAGTTTAAAGTGCTCGCATTAGTTGTGCTCAAGACCAACTTTAGCGGTTGATTTTTTTGGCATATGAAACGCGGGAGGAAGCTGGATACTCACCAAGGAGAAACTCTAGTGGCTTTTCTTTTTGTCAGGTATTCTTTTGCATCTAAACCAATAAAGCAAGATTAGTTTTTTTGTATATGATTTGGCGATTATACTTTTATGTTCACTGGAGTTGGAATTTAGGTTGTAACATGAACTTGAGATTATAAAAACTACGTATTAAAAGTATATGTTTATGAACTGTACTACACACTCAATCACAGCTAAAGGTGGCACAATCTGAACTTTGATTAAGAGAGATTTGCAAGGTACATTTGTTTCTTATTGAGGCAAAGGAATGTCAGCTAGGTCCTCTCTAAATGGAGCCTGTCTTAGTCCATTCTCCATTTGTATTTGTGCAATCGGATCTAGCTTGGTAGGCTCAATGAAGGTGACAACACTGTCTTTGCGGAACATGCGATACAACACAGATACAATGTACAGCGCCATGAAAGGGAAGACGACGATGGAGATGAGTATGTTCCGCACTCTATGGATATGGTTGTGGATGAGCCAGCCTACGAATGCCGTTGTCAAATAGTAGATGTTGATGCCGATGATACAGAGACCCACAAACCAAGAAACAACAACAATCTGCTGGGCATCATAGTTCAGTTTTTTTGGATAACCGTAGTATCGGAATTTAAGATCATACCGTAGGGTACACTTACATATATTGAATTCTTGTGATGTCCCATTTTGGTGGAGCCACTGCTGAATTTAAGCAAGGGGATGAGTGCGAAAGGGAGCTCGAATGCTAGTATCATCTGCGTATTGTAAACGTATGGTTCTGGCCTCAATTGACACAACCTGATTGATCAGTAGATAGATAGATAGATACAATCATACAGACCGATGCGATGATGATCAGCCTTCCCGCTCCTGATGGTCCTCCAATTATAGAAACCATAAGACTAGGAGTGATGACAATGCTTCTCGTCATCATGTTCCTCAGAAATTATTTCATCCTAAGATCCAAGAAACCCTACAACCAAATTCAGATGCAAAATGTGTATCAATCAGTCAGCCATACCTGTAGCTGCACAAAAATGTTTCATATATCTATACGAATCTATGAATTTATTAGGTAAGCTTGTCATTTCCCATTTAACCTGCATGATGTATTGTCCTGCATAAGTTCCTGTGATTGTGGAGCTCTGCCCTGAGGCTAACAATGCAATGGCATAGACTGTGGAACTTGATCTCCCCAAAACGTTCTACCCATAACAAACCATACAAGAGAAGGGTAGTGTTACTTTATTCACACATATAGAACTTCCAAGTAACTGAGATTCATTCAAAACCTTGAGCAGGAAAGAAGCTGAATTAAGCGTCAGGTCACTGCAACGATCAGCATCTTCCGGCAAGAGATCGTCCCGTCGGCAAACCTTTCCGGAAACAGAAACAACTGCAACATTGATCAGAAAGGCCATGAACAAGGCGAACCCACTCTCTATCAGGAAGTAACGACAAGCATCCTGTGATCACAATCGGAGAAATTAATATATGCAGAACATTGACATTTACTATGTACAGAATAGATGATAAAACTGGTTCTGTTTTTGGTATTTAAATCAGTACGTTAATGCCATGGACGGAACTGGGGATCTTCCTTGAAAGCACAAGAGCTGAATGAAGAAAAAGATTATGCCTGTAAAAGAATAACATTAACCATTAAATTTTCAACATTCATCTCATTATCTGTATATGGGTTTAAACGTACGTACGGCATGACTAAAGCACCAAGCAGAACGACGACATCTCTAGTGGTGCTTTTCCCATTTAGCTTCGGAATAAACATCCCTTTGATGACATCCTTCGCTGGAGGCTTAACGTAACTCATTTCCCCAAAGAAACAAGCAGCCGTAAGGAAGACTAAGATGGCGATCAAAAGCTTGAGCTTGCGGACCTGAAATGCAGGGGATGGACTCTGCTTTAGTATCAAATTATCAGTATCTTATCAAAGATCTACCTCCAGGCACATACTTGTTGGGATTTTTTATGTAATTAAAAATTCTAGTTTGACTTGAATTATTAATTCCGGTAAGAATCTTAATTGCATTAGACTTACTCTCTATAAATATTAGATCTCTTTGCCATTATGGTTGGGAAAAGAGCCAGAAAAGAAAGAGAGGCAGAGTTGAGAGAAAAAGAGAGACGTGAGACTTGGGTTGTGGCTCTCTTGTCAGGGCGACTTGAGAGGTTTTCCTGTGTGTCTTTTGGGTTGTGGCTCTCTGGTTTGAGAGGTTTTCCCTGTTTATCTTCTAGGTTTTCTCTGTGTCTCCTTTGTATCACTGTGCTTATAGTGGATTGTTTCTCCTCTTCTCCCGTGGACGTAGGCTTTCTAGCCGAACTACGTTAAATCTTATGTTGTTGCCTTGTTCGTTTATTTTTCCGCTTTCACGTTAATTTCTGAATTTCCCAACATGAAGTGCTAAATGAAATCTGACAACAAATGTTTTAGCGCATCTAAAAATCACGGAATGCAAAGGTTTTCCAGTAGAAGCAAGATAATGTTGCAGAATTGATTAAGGAAATTCAACTACACCTATGAGTGATCTCTTATGGCTAACTCCAGGATCAACCTGGTGATGCAGATTCCGATTTTCGATTAGGGATTTCGATTTCCACCTTCAGTTCCAATTTTCGACGGGCCCTCCACCTCCAATTTTCGACGGGAACCTTCAGTCCCAACGGGCACTGGGCACTCCACCTTCAGACTTCAGTCAAGCACAAGTCTGCGCAAGTACAAGCTGTAACGTCTGGGTCTGGGTCTCGGTGGGTCAAAAGTAAAAACGTTTTTTCTTTCTATGATGCTATTTATACACACTTTATTCAGATCAATTTATAGATTATTATTTATATTTATTTATTTTATTTTTGTGATGGTTGCCACATCAAAATGTATATAAATGGTGTAAATAAAATGTATATAAATAATATTTTTCTTTTTGTTTTTACTTTTATCCTGGGATGAGGCAGAACATGAGCATGATGCTGGACTACTGTTTTTTGTATAAAAAAAATTTGTAGCGGACCTAAATTCAAGCCTGGACTATAGCATGGGCTTGCTTCTTAGTAGGTCCGTCCTCACATCCGGCTGCTCTCGATAAATGATTGTATACATTGTATCCACGTCGGTAATGATGATCCTTTCATTTTATGTTGAACTATCGAGCACGCATGCCTCAGAGAGGATTATTTGGAATGGATAAAAAATTCCCTTGTATAAAAAAACTTTTAATTTTTAAATTATGTAGAGTTTTAATTATTTTAATTTTTTTGGAGGCACCAACCTTCTAGCCTTCCACTGGGATTCAATGTAATTGCACGTTGTGTTAGATATTGGAGGCCCGTTGATATGTCCAAGTGTTATTTTTAGTATTAGTAGGATCCGTTGATATGTCCAATGAATTGCTACCACGTGACAGAAGGGTGGGCAAAGTCAGGATTATGATGCATTATTTTTAGACCCATGGTTGGCTTACCCAGACTCTACCCTCCGATCCTCTTGGACCAATATTATTTTTTAGATTGAACAAATAATAATTTTGTTTTTTATTTTAAAGTAATTTTTGCCCATTTAAATCCAATCAAAATTTAGCCTACCCTAAGAAATAATTTTCGGTCTAGGGATGACATAACTTGGGACCTAAAAAATTGTTCTAGGTTTAGGGATGACAAAACTCTGGAGCGGAACGAGATTTCCCTACACCCGCCTTACCCATGTACACCCCTGCCTTGATCCCTCCCCTCCCCGAAGGTGGGGCAAAGTTGAGTGCCCCAAACCCATCCCACTGCCTCGTAGCCCAGGTCAAAGTAGGTTAGGAGCGACCTATTTTGACCCAGCTTCATATGTTTTGTTTTTTAAATGCTAGTTTTATTTGATGGTTAAAAAAAGATACGTTTTTTTTTTTATCTATGATTGCCTTAGATTTGTCCAAGTCCATGGCAGGATGAATATAATACAAACAAGACGAAAGTCGATGACCTATACCACTTTGAACTAATGAAACACGAATCTAGATAAGAGGAACACAATTGACACAAGTATTTACGTGGTTCGGCATTGCCTACATCCACGGGAGAAATGGCCACCTCTTTTATTCACTTTCTCTTCACTTTCTCCTTAATACTCTTACAATGTCCTTACAATGTACATATAGAGATTTGGGGGGACAAGGATATTAATACAACTTGGGGGCTCAAGACATTTTTTGGAGCTCAATATTTTTAGGGGCTCAATGTATTTACTTTTAACAAGCCCCCCTTTTTGACTTCTAACATATAATGTGGAGTGAACACACCCCATATCCCTATTGTTAGGTATTCTCATGTGTTTGCTGGCGCTTTCTGGGGTGAATGCACTAGCAATGAACAGTTTTCGTCAGTTTAGCACCATAGCCATTTTCCCATAGCATTTACTTATTTATTCTTGATGGCGTCATCCAATTATGCGTGTGTGGGTGGGGTGGGTGAGTGGGGGTCTTGAAGAATAGTAATAGTATAATTTCCATCCTAAAAGCTGTGAATAATTATGTTTCTTTTATTTTACAATGCTAGGGGTGCACAAATGAATTTCGAATCCAAAAAAATCAACCCAAAATATGGTTGAGAGGAAAGGACACTATCATACTTGCTTTGCAAAAATTGAAATATAACCTGCTAGTGCAACTCACAAGCTAGAATACAACTCACAAGTTTCATAAGATTAAGCAGAAATTGAAGCAAAAGTAACTGAAGCTAGCTACATACCACAAATAGAAACTTTCATCAGCACGATTAAATGACCGATCCACCTCCGATCATTCACCTGGAGGGCGGAACTACGAGCGGAGATGACACTCCGAAAGACCAGTCTGTGAACGAGGAGCCTTGGGTTAAGGTTGGTCCCAGAGGCAAGACGAGAAGCGAAAAAGGAAAAGGGCATGAAACTGCTGGCACATCTGCCAAACCTCTTCTTGCTTATATTGAGAAGGTCAGATTGAATTCGGTATCCCTGTATGTCTCAAACTTCCCAGAATCTTTGAAGAATCCGGATCTATGAAAATTTTTCGACGTATATGCCCAACTCTGTGACGTTTTTGCATTGTCGCGAATGGTTCTCAAGAACAGACGGTATGGTTTTGTGCGCTTTGTGAAAGGCAGGAACTTGGATGAAATTATAAGTAAAGTGAATGGAAATAAGATTGAAAATCACCAGTTATATGTCAATCGAGCTAGAAGTGAATCTAAAGCGGATCTG
>JAOYMZ010034312.1:0-16105 GCA_025802335.1 Pinguicula primuliflora | reverse complement strand
AGCCCGAATTAAATATTTTTTAATTAAATATTTTTTCTTATATATAATTAACTATTTTTTAATATATATATATGATTAAATATTTTTTAATATGTATAATTAAACATCCAGAAGTCAAAATTAAATATTATTTTAATTAAATATTTTTAATATATACAATTAACTATTTTTTTCAATATATGTATATATTTAAATATTTTTTTTTATTTTATTATTTTTAATTCGGGATTCGGGATTGTCTCGTTTTAAAATGAGACAATCTCGATCCCATCCCGAACTAAGTTCGGGACCTGTTTTTAGGATCTTAACCCGTCCCGAACTACTTTTTTTTTCGGGATTCATGATTCGGGCCGACCGGGCCTCGGGAAAATCCCGAGGACCGAACACCATTTGCCCACCCCTAAATATTTGGTTGGTAAGTTAATATATTTATCTCATATATAAGACCTAATATTTCTTATACAGATGAGATTGTGAATCAATTAATGAACAAGCCATAAAAGGAACATGTGTAAATTGCTCTAAAGATTGTGAGATATCTTAATAGAACAGAGAGTAATTTTTCAAAAAAATAGTACATTTGAAGATGGAAGCCTTTGCAGATGCAGATGCAGATTTGGACATGGAACCGTATAGATCGAAAATCAACTTCTAGATATTTTATCTTTATTGGGGATAACTTAGTCGCATGGAA
Source organism: Pinguicula primuliflora (assembly GCA_025802335.1). Lineage (NCBI taxonomy): Eukaryota > Viridiplantae > Streptophyta > Magnoliopsida > Lamiales > Lentibulariaceae > Pinguicula > Pinguicula primuliflora. The sequence continues at coordinate 15,411 of JAOYMZ010034312.1, read as the reverse complement.
AAGTAAGAAGCAAAAAGTGATTTGCATTGTCTAGTGTTGAGGCATAGTCAGATCGTTAACAAAATTATTTTTAAGAATCAACTAGTGGACATCCTTACTAAAGGTGTGGCACAATTATTGTTCAAGAATGTTCTTTACAACTTTAAGTATTGTACATCCCACCACTGAACTCTATAGGGGTTACATAATTATATATGAGCAATGAAATATTGACACATTGTATAAATCACACAAAAAATAAATGTGTTAAATCTAAGAGGCTCAATTATAATAACAAGTGTCAAATTGATCATACATAATTATGTATGAAAAAAATTATGTATATGTATCATTACTCTAAAATAAATGAGAGAGTTTATATGGTCACACACAAATTTGAACACTCATTGCAATTCTTGCTATTGTCATTGTTCCTTTCCGAAATTAGATATATCGATATAGAGTATATGCATAGGAGAAAACCCTATGCTTCGGTGGAATTCTTGACGAGTTCATCTTTGATAATTTCATTGCACTTTTTTCTCTTGAGTTAATCAGTCCTTAATTATGATTTAAAATTTTTCGATGACGAAATCACCGAAACCGTCGGAGCATGCGTATTTGTTCTTCTGTAAATAGACTTTATGTAGCCAATTATGACGACAGGTGAATTGAAAATAAGTATATAAATAAATACCTATTAAAAAAAAGTATACAAATAAATGCCCATATAGCCTCCCCAAAAATAAAATTACGTGTATGCAAATGATTATGGAAGTTTTACAACATCAAACCGAACAAAGAATGTATTAGGGCATATTTCTATTTCTATCAATATAAAACATGCTTCTTGTTTGCATTTCCAATCTGAGTTGTCAAATAAGATGCTATTCAAATTTGCCTGAATTCAATTCGAATCTTTTCCCGTTCTATTTGTTGAAGGAAAAACAGATCAGCACTTGTTCAATAACAATTGGAGGATTCAAATACTTTCTTGAATTGGCTGATTTTTTCCTGCATTAATGGCAGGCTCAGGTCAGGTGGGGGGCTCTCCCTCATTTTTCACATCTGCTTTTCTCGTTTCAAGAAAAGTAGCCAAACCGCTGCTTATGCACACTACCAACTTGGGCATGGCATGCGAAGTGAAGGGATTTTTGCTATGAAAGTAAATGGCAGGTTCTTCATTTTTTATATTAATTCTTTGTTTCAACGTTTGAGGAGATTGATTTCGATCTTGTAGGTCTAAACCCAAGGCTGCTGCTCAAATCGCTGAGGATTCCGATATTCATTTGGTTATTTTATTACCGGCACGGAGGGGGACGATCGGCTTAGGAAATTAACGAATTGACTTTCAGAGGTTTGGGCTTACTGCAGACGTCAGAATCCTTATCCGCTGATATATTAAGGTTGCTGTTAGTTAAGTAACTGTTTTATCTGTTCATGTTCCCAGCAGCTTCTATCCGTGCTATTGCATGTAAGGCCTAAGTGTCCGCAGATAACCTTATTGTCTGTTTTTTTTAACCTTGTTTCCATCGAGCTCTCCAAATGTGGTTTTCCTTGTCTTCGCTTTCGTTTCGTGTTGAGCTTGTGGAGGGGTGCTTTGTGTACTATATATTGACGATTGCATTCTAGGATAATATTTGGTTAGCAAAGTGGAAGTCATAAGAAACAGTAGCAATCTTTTATCCAGACAGTGTAACGAGAAGTGAGAAGAAATCTGATCACAAGTTTTTGGTGATCGACCTTTACTTCTTTAGTCAATGTTTGGCTACAAAAGAAAACATCTCTCTTTCAGATTCTTAGAAAGCTGAAATTTTCTTTTCTCTGACTTATACTTTTAATTGATCGTATGGTGTTATATATCATACATGTTCCTACTATATCTGTGATATGAAGATTTGATATGATTTATCATTTTGTATATAACCACCCACGGACCTTCCCAAAAGAACATGGGGAGAAAAGTACATTAAAAAAAACTATTGGCTCAGATAAAGAAGTGATTAATGGGACTCTTATTACTTTTTGGCTTGAATTACGTCTGAATCTTAAAATGATGCATGTGCTTTATGAAGAAGCAATGCAAAAGGAGAAAAGAGGGATCAAAATGCGATTTTTAATGGGTTTGCTTATGTTTTCTTGTTTCTCTATTAGTCTCGGGAGCAATACAAATTTCAAAAAGCATTCAAAGTTAATGAAACTACAAAATCAAATTTGTTTCCCGTGCTCATATCAGAATGTCTTGCAGGGGAGGGATCTCTAAGAGATGGATAAAGATGATGATTTGGACAGCCCTAGATGGGGTCCATCCTTATTGATGCAAACAACTGAAGATGTCGCTAGAGCTGTTGCTGCTGCTGCAGCAGCTGTACGTTCACCACGCCCTTCTGTTGTGTATTCATCCCGAGATGAAACTGGAAGCCCTCTTAAAAGATTTCAGCACCGTGTTTCAAGAATGATGAAAGGTCTATCTAGCCCCCCTGAACTGAAAGGAGGATGTTACAACCCTGAAGTACTAACTAGTCAAAAACGCCAGTGGGCTAATTTTCAATTGAAGTTGCTGGTATGCTCTCTTCTTTTCATTATGTGTCAGTTAAGACCATTTATTGGTCATTGCCACTTTTAATAAGATAATATATTGCTATATAGAGTAGTTATGTGTTTATTGACTTCTAGACTGATGGAAATATATGGGGCATACTAGGGGATATATTGTATCTAATTGTATTTCATCTATTAACAGTAGAATGCAGTTATTTAGTTTGTTCGTTATTTATGTAGGCATTTATTTTATTTCGGTATGTATGTAGCGCATGTATATTTGTTTCTCCACGGAAACAATCTTCCTATCTTGTTGAGGGGTGGGGTATGATTGCTACATCCCACCCTCCCCAGATCCTGTCTAAGGACGGGATTTACTTGGTACGTTAGGTTTGGTTTGGTTTGGTTAGACTAATAAAACTTACTTTCTTCTCTGAATCTCATCACATGTTTAAGAAAAATTTCATTTATTTTAAACCTAGTATTTATGGATATAAATCAATTCCGAAACATTCCATGCGCAGATCAAACCTTTTTCGACCATGTATCATATCTCTGCGATTTCATGCAAGTTGATGTGGTTGTGCCCCTTGCGGTGTTTCCTGTATCATTATGTTACTAAAGTTTGCAGGATCACAAAGTTTGGAAGGCGCCACCAAAACTTTTTGAAAGCATGGTGGTTGTGGGGCTCCCTCCTAGTTCTGATGTTCAAGCACTTCAGAATTTGTATTTTGGCAAAAAGTTTGAAGGTTCAGGGAGATTTCGCAATGCTGTTGGTGGACAGCATTATACCCGCGTAGAACCCAACCTTGAGCCTCAGGTGCTGATCTATAATTTGTAACTCCACCTTTTGTTAATCTCTAAGTACTAGCATATATACATAAAGATAGAATTGAACAAATGTTGTTAAGTGATGCAATGTAAAATAAAATGAAAACAATGTTCTCTTTTGGATACCAGGTCTTGTTTGTTTACCCTCCAGAAAAACAACTGCCACTTAAATACAAGGATCTCATTTCTTTCTGTTTTCCTGCTGGAGTGGAGGTGAGATGTTGACTTATTGTTGTTTCACCCTGTGTTTTCCACTTAACTCCAATTAGTTTTTTTTTCTGTTCTTTTGGCAGCTAGTAATCTATATTTAGAATTGCACAACTTTGCAACTTCATGACATATCATAGTAATCTAATATCTTTTTAGAGGTTAAAAAGTTTTATTCTGTGGCAAGTACTGAATTTTTTGAGATGATAATGTTTCTCCCCAAAATATGAGACAATCTGTTATTCAATTTTATTTGCTTATTCTTGATTTTCCTTGAATTCATCTTGCCCGCTAGTTTAAAAATAACTGGGAAAAATTATTTGCCTTGCTTCAGAGTCAACGATAATGCAATATGATGGCCATTGATATTTGGCTTTATACTAGTGTGAGATTCTTAAAGTAACTGCTGATTACAGGTAAATGCTGTTGAGAGAACTCCATCAATGAGTGAGTTGAATGAGATACTCATTGGACAGGTAGTTTGGAGCGTGACACATCTAATATCTAAAAAGCTTTTGGGAGGTTCTTCATACTTGTTCCCGAACATTTACTTTCTATCTTTATCTCTATCTCAATCTCTATCTCCTCTGTATCTCTATCTCTAATTACTATGCACAATTTACAATGCGAGTTCTAGGTGCAAATTTGTTAGTTGGGAAGATTTGCATGTTGACATGAAACTCTAAGCAACATTCCATACATTTCTGTTGCACCACAGCCTTTTTTTATTTATTGTTTGTGTCTTCTATTTTATATTTCAACTCTTTTCCCTCTTGGGAAGTTTTGAATTTTATAGATTTGGTTATAGGATCGAAAGTGTGACTATTGATCCTGTTCGTTGAAATTCCTCCAACTTTTCCCTTGCTTTGATGAAGATCTTGTTCCTTATTATGTTTTCAGGAGCATCTCAAGAAAAATGATTTGTCCTTTGTGTTCCGCCTACAGGTATGCCAACGGCAGTTTTGCGTATTTTTGAAGTTATCTTAAATGTCATTATTATAGAACAATATAGTTTTCCTATAAATTTTGAAATGCTATTTTATATTATGGTTTATGTTTGTCCTAGTGGTTTCCCCCAGTTGCCGTAGTGTCTCGTGAATCTTGTTTGCTAAAATATGGAATTCCTTTAACAGGACAGTATATTTGAATGTTGTTTCTTATATCATCAGATATCCTTGTGGTTGAGCTATTTCCATTGATATTGGATGGGAAGGGCAGTATGGATCACTTTTTTTTTTGAATATAAGTTGGATGCACAGGTTCAAACAACCCTTCCGCTTATATATTTGTTTCTGTCTAAACAGCCATATCCACGTCTGAGACTTTCTCTGCTATGATCATCAGTCCATTGCTAATCCTTTTGAACACCCATCCATCCATGCCCATACACCATTGCTAACTATCAAAATCCCTGCCATTTTACAAACAATTTTGGTCCCTATTGTGTATCATACCCATATGGTTTAAGTTCAGTTGTCGTTCTTCGTGTCCTTAATCCTTATATTGTAATCCCAACCAATCATATCATTCTCTCCAACTTGATGTGTTTCTTGGGGTAAATCATATGTCGAGAACAAATGTTTATAAGTTTCCATTGGTGTATTGCACAAGCTAAAATGCTCCTTAATCCGTATCACTAGGCAGTTGCACCGTCCCTTTTGCTCAAATTTCCCTTGCTAGGTACTCTATTTTACAGTACTCTCCAGCTAGTCTCCTTTGATGGGGCCCTCTGCACCATGTGTCCTTCAATTCAATGTTTGTGTGCACAGCAGGAATCTGGTGCTGCCTAAATTACTCGTGTATTTGAAATCCGAAAACATCCGTATTTTCTCAAGTATGCGTGGAAGAGAGATCCCACCCCCAAGTATTGAATTATTATAAATAATGAAGAAATTAGTAGAATTAGAGAGGATGTAATGAATAACCAAATTTTATACCTGAGCTGAGCATTGTGTGAATATATCAGTATATGCTACTAATCTGCTTCTGCTAAATCAAAAGGTAATACCTTGCACATTGCCCAGGAAAGAAGTCTAATTTGTCCACTCTACCTATCCAGGTAGCTGATGCTTCCACTCTGTACGGTTGCTGTGTCTTGGTTGAGGAAATGGTACAAACACCATCAGGATTGATTTCGACAGTTTCAGATGTTCAACCTCTTTGCTCTAGTCGAAGCCACTTTATTTTAACAACACGCCGTTGTTATTGTATTCTTTCTAGGCTTCCATTTTTTGAGCTGCATTTTGGCGTGTTAAATAGGTTTGCATTTACATTTTTGTCTTTTAAGTGGATAACTTCTCTTTATATAGGTTAAAGTGATTTTATTTTGATGTTGTACTTACCTTTCTGTGAATAAACGATCATGAGAGAATGCGTCGTCATATCAAAATTGTGCCATAATTTAGTTTCGTCTATGAATCTTCCTGTGAATTATTATTGGTACCTCATCATAGTTATGCAGTGTTACTTTAAGTTCCATCTTAACTGGGCTCTTTTATTGTATCAATTTTCATCTTCTTATGAAAATGTGTTGCTTGATCTTTAGTTTTCCATTCAATATATTTATTTTCCTTCTTATGCCTCTGCGTGCACTTTATTATTTTTCTTTGCTACTCAATGACTGCAGTTAGCACTTTGTTAGTCCTAAACAGTCCGCACATCCAAAAATTCTAAAGATTCAGTTGCTTGGCCTTTGACTACCCAAAACAAAATGGCTTCATTTGTTTACTCTCTGTACCAACAGGATTGTCTATGTTAATTTAGAATTGCAGAATCTTCGAAACTGCAACTTTGTGCTTGTAAGTGATCATACTTATAGTTTGCTTGTACCTTTTATTGCATTGTAGCATCTTTGCAGAAGAGAGGTTGGTACGTCTAATGCAGCAGATAAATAACTTGGATTTGCATGAGTCACACATGGAAGATGATTCGATTGCAAGGTTAGGAGAGACAGCTGATAACATAGTATCAGTAGGTGCGACTGACGACACACAAAGTGCAACATGTGCAGCTTCTCAATCATGTACGAGTGATACTATCACAGAAAGCATGGATAGCAGTATGCCCCATTTTGAGCATCAAAATATGAATAAAGAAAGTTATGTGGTAAAAGAACAAGGTTGTGGGCTTATCCATCCTTATCCTGAAATAGGAAAAATAGCTTCTTCGGTGGCACCTGGAGATGGCGCTTCATTGGATGACAGTCTTGCAACAAAACAATCATCTGAAAGGCATACACCAAATATTATTTTACCTTTTGTACAGTATCAACTGTGTGAAAGTTCGGCGTCGCCCCCCAGGTATATTATCGATCTCCTTGCTTTTCATAATTACTCTCTCCTGTCGTCTCTTCAGGGGTGTTAAGTAGAGTCTTACTTTCTTTATAAAAAAAATGATAAAGTGAATAATCTGATTTTAATAGCAGTTTCTCTACATAATTTTACGCGATGAGGTTTTCTAATCTTAAGTTAAAAAAATAAATACTTAATTTAGTGTTAAGTCTCTGCGCAGGCAGTCCTTATGCTCTTTTTCATCTTGATTGAAACCCAAGACTTTATGAAGTATGCAATTTCGTATGGTCAAGTCTGAAAGCAATGTATGTGTGCTGTTCTGAATATTCTCTAATTTGTATCTTCATGATGACCTATTTGCATTTATTGTGATATGAAACTCAGTGGCCAGACTTGAAACATCTCATTTCAGGTTTTTGCCTATATAATCTGGATAAAGATTTTTATATTGTAGTTTTCAGGGCTCTTCAAGTGAAGATAGGCATTTCAGAAGTGATGCCAACGAGGCAGAAACAGAAGAGGCGTCATCCTCTGGTCAAGACATCTTTACTAAAGAAACTGATATTCTCGAGTGGGCCAAGGTTGAAATTTTGTAGTGTAGATATAGTGTAAATTCTGCCACGAAATTTCTACTGCTCTTGAAGTGTTCGTTCTCTGTCCTTTCACCGGCTACTTTGCAGGCAAATCATAAGGGATCATTGCAAATAATCTGTGAATATTATCAACTATGTTGCCCAGAACGTGGCTCAACAATCAAATTTCACCCTTTGGATCACCTGCATCCTCTAGAGTATCATAGACAAGATGAAAAAGTTCTTCATATAGCTGGTTCAACAATAGATTTTAGATCTTGCAATACAAGTTTGGAATTAACAGAGGTAAGCAAGGGTAGTATATGGCTTCCTTTTCTTCAACTACAATTACGTCATAAGGGCTTACAGTCTTACTTTGTTGGTAATCTAAGGCGTGAAAGGATAAAATCATGAACTGCTTATGAATGAACGTCTTTTGACCTTATTTTTGTAACTGTTCTTCAGATGTTGGCAGCATAGTGAGATACCTTTTCATTCTTTGTGACATGCCTTTTGATTAAGCATAACCTTTCCTGTAGGCCTACTACGCACTAATGGTGGAGGAGGAAGCAGCTGCTTTATCAGTCTGGGCTGTTGCTTGCCTATGCGGTTCTCTACGATTGGAGCATGTAAGCTCGTGGCTTTAAAAGCTTTCTATACTTATTTTATGTTTATCATAGACAAAAACTTATCGGATAGCATAAGCTTAAAAAACGAGGTCGTTATACCAATTGATCGACACTTTGCAAGCAAACTGCAGTATGCATGTCGATGGCTTGTACGGTCCTGCGTGGAAGAGACATCTATCTTATGTCCTCTATTATTTAGGTGGCTTCATATCATCTATTGGCAAATTCTTCGCGACTTAAAGCATTTCCTGTTTTCCTAATTGGCAGGTGTTGACATTATTTGCAGGAGCACTTCTTGAGAAACAGATTATGGTTGTTTGCTCAAATTTGGTATGTGCTAATGGCAAAAGTCTGTAAAATTTGATTCTTTAAATATCTTAAGTCCCAGATACTCTTCACATATTTTTCCTCGTCTTATTCTTATTCGATACCTTTGCAGGGTATTTTGTCTGCTATTGTTCTGTCAATCATCCCTCTGATCCGGCCTTATCAATGGCAGAGCTTGTTAATGCCTGTAATTTTCTGTTATATTCATTTTCTGTGTATTTTTGGCCAAGTTAAATCACTGATATCTCATCATTGTATTTCTATTTCATGACAACCATTATCAGGTTTTGCCTAATGACATGCTGGATTTTCTGGATGCACCTGTCCCGTACATAGTGAGCCTTTGTAAAAAATTGTCATGTCTTTGAGAAGTTATACATATTTTGGTTGTACTGATTCAAAAGAATCAAAAGTGCTACATTTTGAGCATATCCTCTAGTACAGTTCATTTGGTTGCAGTTTGTGTTTTATTTTAGCTCATGTATATTTATCTTTCGAGCAGTTAGGTGTGAAGAACAAGACCACTGAACAACAACCAAAGTTAACCAATGTCATTGTAGTGGATGCAAACAGAAATCAGGTAAACTGTAGATATTTTGAGTGAAGAAGGGTAGCAGAGTCATTACCTTTATGAGCTTAATCAAAAAAGTTGTATCATGGTATCAGTATGTACATATCCCTCAATGTGAAACACTTACATTACATATTTCGCTTGTCCAATCTAGTATCATGATAGTACGTTGAGAAAGGTTTTGTACGGTGGGGTTGTTCGAAAGAGCTATGAGAAATGTTCCCTTAGATCTCAAATATTTTTTTATTACGGGCTTCTGAGAGAACTTTTCAAGACTCTAAAAAATGGGTACTTTGACCTATCTTAACACCACACTCTTTCGCGGCCTCTCCGTTTCTGAATATTGAAAGTCTATAGAGGCATGACATAAGGTATATGCCATTTTGAACAATATAAAACCCAAGCTTGTAGTTGTCTTCTTTTAGCACCAGGCCATTCCTTTTCTGCTTACAATTCAGACTTCGCATAGGTAGCTGACCTTGAATTTGTCTTCCACAGGTTAAATCACCCACATTACCACAACTACCCCAGCATAAAGAACTTTACTCGTGCCTTACCCCTTACCACGCGAAGCTGGTGGGAGAAAGTTTTTTGGCGAAGAAACGGCCCATTTATGAGTGTACAGACATACAGGTTGTAATATCATTGGGCAGTGTACCTTTCTGAAGTTTTGGTTTTTGATTAAGCTTAGCACTTATTATTAAATAGATTCTGTATCTTGTTGTAAGTAATTCTGCGGAATGTAGGTTGAAGCTGCCAAAGGTTTTCTAGCAGTACTGCGGTCCTACTTGGATTCCTTGTGTTCCAACCTCCGTTCCCATACAATCACCAATGTTCAATCAAATGATGATAAGGTCTGGTTACCTTTTAGGATATGTTAAATTCAGTTAGTCGCTTAACAGTTTCTTCGTTTTCGGTTTTGTTTCAACTACTAGTATCCTCTATCCATTGCCTTGCCCTTTTCTGCAGCTATTTTCTCTACCGCATTACAGCTCCATTAACTTAAAGCATGCCTATCAATTTTCAGGTGTCATTACTTCTGAAAGATAGCTTCATTGAATCTTTCCCCAGTCGAAATCGGCCTTTCATGAAGGTACACATCTCACCCATATCATTAACATTTCTTCGATTATAAGCTGAAGGTGTTGGTATTGATTCATGTGTTGTTAGTCACCATAAGACAATTTTTGATGGGCATATCTTAGGGAAACTCATTCTTTTTACACATCTTATACCTTATATATTCTTTGTATGGAGCAGCTTTTCGTGGACACCCAGCTCTTCTCTGTGCAAACAGATTTTGTACTGTCTTTCTTCCAGAAGGAATAGTATATGCTGGCCATCCACAGGATTGGGAACAGATCATAAACTCAAGTTGTGTAACTTGTGGAAACATCCACAGCTTCGCTTCATTTTACTGTGCAGATATTGTTTATCATATGTTAGAGGGAGAGATGCTGAATATGATCTCTTAACATGCCTACTCTTCAGACTAGGAAACTGTTTCTGCAATATGAATAGATAGTGGGAGTAGACAGTAATAAGGATTGTACAAAGCATTAGTTAAATTTTACTGTGATTGTTCTTCCAATAGGTTGGTTCCATTTCGTATCCCTATGTCTCCATGCTCTTGCAGATGAAGAAACACAAAGACAAACCATCCAATTCAAGTGAGGAATATTGTACGACACCTAGAACGCACCTATTGTCTTGTGAGCGTATAAACACCAACATTGATATGTATATGTATGGGTGCATTCGGGGTGTAGCATTCCCTCAATTTAAACTCAACCATTCTGCCATGACCTTTGATTTTCATGTCTTGCATGCTGTTAGTGATAAATTAATGTCAGATGAGGAATGATAACACAGATCTTAGTATCTGATCAAGGCAGGTTAGCATTTACTGCGGTCCCATCAGTAGTAGAAGTAGTAGTAAAGTTTAAGGTAATGTCTGCCATTGAAGGCCAACCAGCTTTTCCACCCATACTGGCGACAATTTATTGCTTTGATCTTGGTCTTGTTTATGCTATCCAGATCTACATTGCGCCAATCAATGAAAATGCTATTGTTCTCGTCACCTTGAGCTATTTTTTCTAATTCTAATCGTGGTAGTCAATTGTTAATCTGACGGTTAAGAGTGAATCACGTAGTTTATAAATATTGTTGATCAGAATTAGAATTCGGAACATAAGAATACTTATCCGGGATTAGAATATTTTTCGTACATAGCAGCAGCACACAGGACACAAGTTTGCATTTCAACATACATTGTTTATTTACTAGCCAGCTCACTGTCATTTGACTATCAAGATAGATTTCTTAGGAAGCAGTAATGTTGGTCTTTGCGGAACAGCGTTAATAAAAAGGGTGAAGAATGATTGAACTGTAGTTGAAGCAAATGAGGTCATGTCAGTCAGAGTAGCTCGGGCATTCAATACTGTTTTTTTCCTACTCTGCCCAAATCATCAATGCTTTGGACAATCTGGCAACAAGATTCTTGGGTTTGCAAACCCTTTTTTCTTCTTCAGTTTTGTGTGCATCCTTGTCGTTGGAACGAAGAAAGCTCAACAACTATTGTTGAAGAGTAGATTTCATAAAGGAAATAGCAGCGAGAATCATTCAAGCGAATGATGGAGGAACACTGCCATTTGTGAAACGCCAAGAGAGAGCTAGTCTAGTTAGTAAGGGACAATGAAAACATCTTTCCTGATAAAGCAAACACTAGGAAGTCTACACCCGAAGAAAAGAACCGCAGTAAAAACACAATAACACACGTAGCCACCATACATTAGCTATGGGTTGATCCTCACTTAATGGTCATCAAATAATCTGTTGTGTGTTTCTTGTGGTCTTCTTCCGAAAATTTTCTTGCAGCTATAGATAGCATTTGTGATCAAAGACTACTTTTTTGTGATAGGTAATGTTATCAAGAAGATTTAAACGTGTAATTTGTGAATGCAATTGTCACTCCTATTATCACTAGGCCGCTCATTAATCAAAGACTACTAATGACTACTAATATGGATATACTGAGATCAAACATGTCTGCTGGTGATTTGATTACACAAACAGAGTCATGTCCATATTCTTAACTAAAAGGGGGCAGACCCCAAACCCTTCCAGCCATATTGACAGGCTGTGCAGATATCCTTGTAAGATGCCTGCAGAAATCCATATCCCATGTGTGTTTTCATTTGTCTTAATTCCTGTCTCTGTCTGGCCTGATCCCAGATTCTTAATACCTACCTAAACATCCAAAAATGTGTAAGCACTAACTAAGAAAGGTGAAAGCGTGGATGGGTTTAGGGATATAGTAGGGGTATTTACAGTTCCATTCCAGGTCTGCTACTAAAGAAAGACTAAAGAGTAAGTACAAAAATGCTATACACCAACATTTTCACGCTATATTCCTCTCACATTCATGTACAATGAGCTCTACGAACATCAACATATGTGCTCACTCATAAAGGTAAATTATACCATTTTGAAGAGGAGATGAAAAAGTAAAAGTTGTGTGGCCAGTAAAAAGTCGTGAAAACCGTACAATCTTCTCATGATCCAGGCACTGGCAAAATTCAGACACCAAACTCTTTTACAAGCCTTCGGGTCATGAATAGAGACGCTAGATGATAATATTATACTACTGCCCTCTGCACAGTCTGCAGGACTTGGGGTGGATGATAGATATTAGTATTCAAATCTCACCATATGAAATTGAAAGTAAAAGCAAAGCTGTTGGTGACTTGTTTTTTAGCGGGAGCCCTGAAGTCCCCTCCTTTCATTTTATGGATTTCCGTATTTTTTGTCAGAGACAGGAGCTGCCATAAAGGCAGCATAGTTTACAGTAGCAGCAGATGCCCACAGAGGAGCTGGTGGCAGGAGTCATAATGCGTGCACAGTACACACTACACTCAGTGAGAGAGAATGGAAAAAGAAAGAAAGAAAGTTCAAAAAGAGTTAGAGAGGAAGATGCAGATATACATACAGATGCAGTGCAGCAGCAGCAGTGTGGGATCAGAACCATTAGTTTTAGCCATGTACAGAAGATTCTGCAACCAAAATGGTCCCTGAAATAAATATACCCACTCTGCTCAATGCATTTTACCCACTAAGTGCCTCAAAGTCTCCAACACACACACACACACACAAAAGAAAAAAAGACCTCATCTCCCTCTTCTTAGTTCTTCTCCACCATTTTTGCTTGAGATTCTTAGCTTACTTTTCCCAGAAAGTATTTGATTTGAAGATGAGCGCGAGCTGTAGAAGCCGGTTCCCTTTCACACCATCCCAGTGGCAAGAACTGGAGCACCAAGCTCTTGTTTATAAATATATGGTATCTGGGATGCCCATTCCTCCAGATCTCCTATTCACCATCAGAAGAAGCTTGGATTCTTCACTTTCTTCCAAGTTCCTCCTCCAGCAGAACCAGCACAGTTAGTATTTCTTTAAAAAAAAAAACTTTTCTTTTAACTTGTTCTGCAGCATCTGTGATGATACTCTTTAATTGTTCTTTAATTGCAGTTGGGTTGAGCAGCTTTCACATGGGATTTGGTAGAAAGATAGACCCTGAACCAGGGAGATGTAGGAGAACAGATGGAAAGAAGTGGAGGTGCTCTAAAGAGGCCTATCCAGATTCCAAGTACTGTGAAAGACACATGCACAGAGGCAGGAACCGTTCAAGAAAGCCTGTGGAAATACTGTCACCGGAAATAACACAAAATGCCATTCAAATCAACGCATCAATCGCTAACAAAAACACACATTCAGCTACCAGCCCTCTATCATATCTCACATCCACTCCATCCTCCTCTGAATCCAACTTCCTTTATCCCCATTTTTCTTCCTCTAGACCTCCTCCTGGCATTGGATTTTCATCCCAGGAGAGTACCAACTCCCCAACAAAGTTTTTCTTAGATACCAACTCCAACGGTGGGAGTGGAGGAGCCACTGATTTCAGGTATGTTCTGTTCTTGTCATGTGGGATTTCACTGTTTTGTCCAAGAATAATACAGCTATTGTATGGTTGTTACTCTGAGTTGCAGGCATGGGAACAGTTATGAACATGGAAGTGATGAGCATTCATTTTTCTCAGTGAGTGATTCAAATTCTGGGACCATGAGATCCATGACAGGTGGTGGCTCAGCAGGGGAGGATTTCTCTTGGAAACTGGCACCACTGGCAATGGGATCACCACAAATGAAACGCAATGCTGCTGATTCTTTGGATTTGGGGAGTGGGATGTTTTTAAGCCAAAAGAAACATGAACAGCATAACCATTACTATACTGGAGACATGATGCCCTTCACCACAGAGAGGGATGAACAGCCAAAGAAAGTCATGCACCATTTTCTTGATGAATGGACGCCAAAAGACAAGGATGCTTGGGCTAATACAGAGGAGAAATCTTCAGCCAACGGAACACATCTCTCAATGACTATTTCAAACTCAATGCATGACTTCTTCATGACACAAAAATGGTAAGATGTAGCATCAAGAAATCCATTCCATGACTTCCATTCTCCACACCCTTTTGACCATCTTTCCCCTTTTCTCATTCTGCAGAATTAAGAGGGGAAAAAGGTATGAACTTGAGGTGATGGGGCGCGTTACAACTTACATTTACACGTGAAATTATGGTTTTCCGTTTGAGCTCTCTGGATACATGTGTGTGTTTCGTTTCAGCCTAGGTGCTGGCATCTTGGAATTCCCTGGATTTTTTGATTTTCTACTACAATGTATGTGTTTCCTTTGACTGGTACTGGTATTTTGTTGTCTGAAAAGCCACCGGCCATTCTTGCCACATGTTACGTACTGGTCATCAGATGGGTTTATGACTTATATGAACACAACCCCACATATCTCATCAAAACCTGTTTCCTGCCTGATGGCATTGAAACTTGATTTCATTTCAAGATTCTTATCTTGTTACGAACAGTAAAATCTGTTGGGCCTACATTAAAAAATTACAAGCGTTTTGGGCCTTCCTACTCCATGTACATGTACATCCAACCTGTTCACATCACATCACAGTCTGCACTAGTTTCTTGTCCCAGGCTCACAGTCAAAAATGCACCTTTAGTATTCACGACACCCCTTAAATCCTCTCACATTTTTAGATAGGGCGGTTCACACGTATGTGCTCTCACATGATATGAATATGGGGTGTGAAAATGTGCATACACTTAGAGGTGCCTTACAGTAGAACTAGCTCACAATTAGTCTGAGAAATGAGATTTAGAATTTAGATTATGTGGCCACCAACCAATGGAATCAATTTCATGTAGGGGGTGTTTGCAAGTTATTGTGCTTATGCAGAAGTAACTTTTCAGAAGGTCTTTTAAAAAAAGTAACTTTCATTAAAAAAAATGAAGTGTTTGCAGAATATGCTTGTCTACAGCAAAAGTTAAAATAGAGTGTTTGCAGAATATGCTTGTCTACAGCAAAAAGGGTAGTTTAGGTAT
>JAOYMZ010034301.1:0-16109 GCA_025802335.1 Pinguicula primuliflora | reverse complement strand
CCGCAACAACGTAAAGGTATATTCGTTGTACTCGTTACTATTAGATTCGTTCTACGTTAATTCGATATTGACCTACAATTTTCTATCTTACTCGTGAAGTGCCACTTCTCCCTGGTAATTTGGATGCTCGACGTGTAATAGCCCATAGGACTTCATATTTATAAAAGTCAATGTTAAACAACAACTCTCTTCATTTTTTTCAAACAAAACCCGTCAGGTGTACTTATATGTTCGATGTGTAGGCCTGTTAGTCGGTCGGGTAATCTTACCGATCGACTTTTTATCGTTAACGACTGCACAACAATCGGTAACCCAAAACGGTACATGTACCATTTTTAGTCGGTAACCGTTGCCGACGATAATCGACCGTGTATTAAAAAAATTAAAAATTTTGAAATACAATCCATCTCACATAACGTAGTCTATGAAATCGTTCAAAACCATATCTAATGAGTAATTACTACACGTCCGATAATCTCAAATACATGTCTAAACTCGGAGGAAAACAAGTGAAATGATTATGCGATCAGGGTCTATATAGACACCTGAATCAATTAAAATCAAATATTAATATTAATATAATCTTAAATATTGTTAGCCAGAATCATAAAATTATTTGAACAGGCTTCTCCCAAATACTCTTAAATTACCCTTTATTTTCACCATCAAATTAGAGCTATTTCAAGGGTTGTGATTCATTCATTAAAAAAATCATGGACCCCTATTAATAGTCACGTGACCTCCGTCGTCTAACAAAAAAAAAGTTTCTCTACTTACCCCCCCAAAAAAAGCTTCTCCGTGTGCTTTTTCTTACTTTTTTCTTAATTAAACCCCCACGGTGGGAGAGTTACGCATTAAATAAAATTATAAAGTTCAACAAGAAAGAAAACTTGTGTTGCCTAGCTGTAGCTAAATTTATATAAAGCTCATTGGCCGAATACCTAATGTTAGGCAACCAAGCTAAAGAGAAAACTTGCATCATACAAAGCATATGTCCATTGGCCGAATACCTATAGCTAGAGTTCATAGAATTAGAAACAGTCATGTCTACATAATAAAGCTTAAGAAAGTCTTGCATAAGTTGAATGTAGATCAAGCTCTAAAAGTTGGGTTGTACCTTGAGGAAGGTCTTGAGAGTTGGTGAAGATTCTATCTTGATTTGTTGCTCCCCATTTTGCAAGCATATCCGTCACGAAGTTTGCCTCTCTATAACAATGTTTTATGAAAATAAAAGTAAATAGAGATATAAGATGAAGAATTTTGCTTACTTGACCCCTAATGTGCCATGGAGTGATGGTCCCCTTGTTTAGGACGCCCTCCAAATGCATGGAATCAATCTCCACCTCCAAAGATGTGTAGCCACGATCATAGAGTAAAGTTGAAAGCCCAAAAGAAGTGTTTTAATTTTAACTTCAATACTAGAACAAGACAATGAGAATTGTCACGAAGTTGGTCCCCTTTTTCTTGCTTTGTTATTCCCACAAGTTGCTTCAATTCTCCCCTCAAGGGTTTTTTTCAGAATCATTAATTGGATGGTAAAGTCTAGCAGTACCGGGCAAGTTTCTACCGCCTGGTACAGTGACATTTTCGTAAATATAATTAATTTTAAATTATCAATAATAAATATAAATAATTAGTAATAAATATAAAATAATTAATAATAAATATAAAAATATATTTATTTTAATTTTTTTATTATTTTATTTTATTTTATTTTTATTTTTTTTATTTTCTTTATTTCTTTTTCGAGCTGATGATTTTTACGGAAACAATCTCCTCATCCTGTTGAGGGATGGGGGTATCCAGACCCTGCCTAAGGGCGGGATATACTGGATATGTTTGGTTTAGTTTGATTAGTAATAAATATAAAAATAATTAGTAATATTTTATATTTATATTATACAGTTTATAAAGTTGAAATATATGATTTCAGGTTTATAACGTTAAGTTCTTAGGGTTTATAAGATATGGTTTTAGTTTTTACGGCGGCGAAGCCGCCGTAATATTAATTTTGAAAAATAGCATTTAGCCATTGAGTTTATAGCATTTACCCATTGGATTTATAACATTTAACCCTTGGGTTTATAACATTCCCTTTGGTTTATAACATTTAGCCTTTGGGTTTATAGCATTTAGCCCTTGGGTTTTTAGTATTTAGCCCATTGGGTTTTTAGTATTTAGCCCTTGGATTTATAGCATTTAGCCCTTTGATTTATAACATTTAAATAGAGTTTTAGATTTGTGCGGCGGCGAAGCCCCCGTAACATTAATTTTACATATGTCATATGTTTGTAGTGCTTTATACATATATTTAATTTTACATGTTAATATTAATTTTTCAGTTTGTTTTTTACATATTTAATTTGTGTATTGGTTATATTCTATTTTTGATCATATATAACTAATGATGTTGTGCAGCCGAGATGGTTGAGGAGATTGCCACGCAAGTGAGGGGGCGCGAGGGGAAGGTAATGTCGGAAGTTTGAATCCTTCCAGCCTATAAAATTTTAAAATTTTCCAAAAAAATATGCCATATGGTGAAATCATATTTGGTGTACCAAGCCCGGGACAAATGGGCCCGATACGCTGTGTCCTTATTGGATTATACAGATCAGAATAAAATATATGCAGTGCATATTTGTTTCCAATAAAATGATGTGAAACAAGATGAATTTATTCGCGAGGTGGTGGTCGACGACGGCTCGGGATTGGTCTCGGGAACGAAGCGGAATGCCGATTTGGGTGATTTCACAACTCCGGCGACTCGCCGGAGTTGTGATTTGAGATCCTGTTATTGTGCTTTGTGGCCGGGGTGAAGCAGTTCGCCAGTGTGTTCGGCCACGCAGCCGGATGGTGGCGTGGTCGTACACCATGGCGGCCTCCTCCGTAGTTTTGTAGAGTAGATCGGGGATCTCCACCGCCCACCAATGACATGATTTCATTTCTCCAATCTGGTTCCGGTTGATTTTTTTGTGGTCACGTAATAATTTAAAATATGGTACATGATTTAAAAAAATAAATAGGGGTTGACCTAGTGATTCTGAGAGTGACAATTGCACTCAAAGGTCATGGGCTCAAATCCCCTCAGCGACATGAGTCTATCACATATGGCTTGTCAAGTGTGGTTTACCTCCTCATCGTGATTTGCAAGCTATTATGATACGGCGTTGAGTTTACCTAACTCGGTAGGGTTCTCTACGTTATCAAAAAGGTGAATTTCATCCCACACACCTCTAATATGGGGGTAGATAAGGCGTATTTTAGGGGCTATTTTGGGTGAGCCACATAACCTTGCCATATATCTATTATACAATAGAAGACGTTAAATGCAAGTGAATGGACAAAAAAACGGAAAAAATGACATCACCAAACCTCCGGTCGGCAAGTGGGCATCACGTGCGAGGTTCATCACCCCATAAATGATATAGCTCGCGAAATGTCTCCCACGAATGGTTCACGAAAGGTTTGCCACGTCAGTCTATGTTTTTAAAATAATAAGTGGGTTTCTAAAATAATAAGTGAGTTTTTCAACAACTTACGCTTTATGAATTCTTCTTTCTCTTGGGAGCTACATGAAGTTCTCTTCACATCAGTCGATTCTCTTCCGAAAATGAGGAAGTTCTCTTCACATCAGAAGTCGATTCTCTCTCTCTATATTTCTCCATTTGTTATCAATTTTCGGCGGTTTTCGATGTGTTTTGGTTCTCCGGCGGGATGTATGTGTCGCGTGCCGAGCTCATAGATCTGGAGTCGGAGACCATGGATTTGATCAAATCTAGGTTAAGTGCAGCTAAACCTTTTCATCTTGCACTAATTTGATCAATTCTTTCAATTCCTTGCTCGTTTGGAACATTGTTATGTATTGATTGTAATTCATTATGTATTGAGAATGTGCGTGTTTCCAGTGTGCATTCCGGTTTACCTGTTTAGACCCCAAACATTTGGAGCAAATACAGTGGGATTTATGTGTTCAGTGTGATAAAGATTTGTTTTTATACTTGTTTTGTTTCTTGAATCTGTATTTTTATGTAAACCGTAATCTGTATTTTGAGGTTGAGGGTACACACCTCTATTTCGTTGGATTTGCATTTTTAGGTAGCTCACGTACATATCTGGGTTTTGATGTTGGAGAGTAACGAAGAAATGGATGACTTGTGGTTGAATTCTATTACGTTTGGTTGTTGATTGTTACTGGTTTTCATTTTGGCAGGATTACAATTCTCCAAAGATCTCACTTTTGCTTAGACTCAATCTTCCATAATAAATTGGTGAAGAATGCAACACATGTAGTACTCCAAAGGTCTCACTTTTGCTTAGACTCAATCTTCCAGAATAAATTGGTGGAGAATGCAACACTTGTAGTACTCTGAAAAATACTTTTGCTTAGTCTCATAGTATCCTGCCGATAGGTGCTGTACTCAATGGATACAAGATTTTACAAAGTATTGATTCAAAAATATAAAGGAAAGCCATGCAGCATTTACTCTTAGTGTTGTATAGAGTTGTATCTTCATAGTCTAACACAATAAAATCAATGCAAAGTTCATAATGAGCCAAGATAAAAGAAGCACAATTGACAATGACTTCCATAGCCACAGATGCATTGAAGATCCTTATTTATCCCAGTCAAACTCAACCAAAGCAAAGCAAAGTGCTCTCTTGCAAAGCAAAGCAAAGTGTTATCTATTCCATACAATAAAGCAAAGCGATTGTTGCAATATAGTCAAATTGCACTAAGTAGCGTTGTATAAATGCAAAAGCCATAAGGTGCATGTATGGTGGGAACAGATTATAAACCCAGTATAATGAGTTTGTGGCTTATACATCCAGTAACACTCAACAACTAAACAACAATAACTGCCCAAAGCATAACATTCCAACTGTAATATAACCAATATAAAGCAGTGAAAATTCAAAGCAGTGAAATCCAAAACATAACCTTCAGTGACCAAAAAATATTGCATCATCGATGGATTTTGAATGATTTTGAGGAGGTACGGTCATAAATATTTCATCCTCATTCAATCCTTCTATTTCCATATTTAATTCTTCAAACTTAACCAACACCTTATCACGCTTCCAATCAGACAACATGGCTTTTTCAGCAATCTTACACATGCGTTCCATCATGGTATCATATCGCGTCCACTCAGGTCTTCGTTCTCGGCCTACATAACTCATTTTAACTTGTGTATGACTCCTAATTAAATTTTTTCTCCATCGACGTAGGATATAAGTATCTGGCACATAGTCAAGTCTCAATTCAGACCATATCGGAATAATATGCCTACATACAATACCCCTGAACTCAAATCTCCGACAAGTACATTTGGTTTCCCTCGACTCTCGATTATAGTGAACATGAAAGTGTACTTCTTTGAGCCATTTATGTTCACCTTCTCCAACTTCAATATCTTCTCTTACTCTCCATATTAAAATCCCATCTTCTTCCTTTAGAAATGTTCTATGACATAGTATTCCACCTTCCCTCATTTCATTTCTAAACTCACTAAACTTGATATTTGTATATGCCTCTAAGAACTGCTTCTCAAACCCCCATGGTAAAATCGGTGTGTATGATTTATTAAAACTGTTCGCATCCTCTTCTACTTCTTGTTTCACCCTCCTAGCTAAGGCATTGGCATACTGCATCACAAAATCTTTCAATGTGGTTTTTCTATGCACAAATCCATCAAAGAATGAATTGATACTCTCACTACGTTGAGTTGATGACATGCCTGCCCAAAAGGTGTCCTTGAGAAATGTAAGAGCCCAATGTGCTCTCTCTGAATATAAACCAGTTAACCAATCATTATCACGTAAGTTGTATGCTTCAATGACATTATTGCACATTTCCTCAAATTCCATTGTATTCAATGAATCTTATACGACATTCAAAAGTTTGGGCTTAAACAACTCATAATTTTTGTATCCCCCAAACTTTTCAGGCACTTTCTTTAAGAAATGAATTGAACACCCACTCGAAAGTTTCAGTATCTTCATTTGTGATAAGACCACAACCAAGTAATGTTGACTGCCCATGATGATTTACACTAACAAATGGCGCAAAAGGCATATCATATGAGTCAACTAAATAGGTTGTATTAAAAGTTATAACATCTCCAAATTCCTTGCATGCTGCTATGCTCCTTGTGTTTGCCCAAAACACACTCCGCAACTGATTTTTATCATCAACCTGGTATGTATGAAAGAATTTAGGATTGTCTGCATCCATTTTTCTGAAGTATTAAAACATAGCTTGGGCATTTCCTTGCTGAAGTTCTGTTCTCCTAACTTTAGCCAAATGGTTCCTAGCATCTCTTTCTACCCATGTTAGTTCCTCAAATCTTCCTGCAGAGATTGTACAAGCAGTGACAGTCTTTGGAGTTTTGATTCCAGCTGCTTAATTCAACTCAAATGCCATTTTCATATTTAGCGGGATATATCGATTGCACTTGAGAAACTTCGCTTTGGCCACATCCAAATCGTGATTATGCTCAAGCACAATATTAGTCAACACCCACAGATTATCAGCATGCGAACATGCACATATTGATGCTGGACAGTTGGTTTTGGTTGTGAGCTGCATCTTTGATTTATTAGAACATGTTCTATGAACCTTTCCACAACGGTTACAGCCAAATGTTATGTACCATCTCCCGTTCCCTTTGTCATATTTTGTTCTTTTCATCCTCACATCGAATCCTTTTTTCGTAGCATAATTTTTATAAAAATGATGCATAAGATCCTTAGACTCAAAACTCATTCCCTTGGCTCCTACAAATCTGTTTATAGTTCTTGTTCTTCTTCCCAAACTATATTTTTCTCTAAAATTCGATCATCATCCAAACCTGATCAGGATCAATATGTTCCTCCTCCATTGCGTTGCAAACAAACTGATCCATCTCCCGTTCCCTATCACAATATTCAAAAACAGAATATCAAACAAAGGAAGGTGATTTTTATCTCGTGCAGAAGACATAAAATTAATATAGCACAACACTTGATTTTGAACATAAAGCATAAAATCTCAAATCTAAGTAGAATCAAACCCACTGTGAATTGGAATCAAGTGAAATCAAACTCACTCACAAATCAAAAGTGGAATCAAACTCACTCACAAATCAAAAGTGGAATACTGTGATAGGGAACAAAAAATCAAGTCTGCTGGATACCTTATTTAATAATTACCAAAAAAAATCAAAAGTGGAATACAAATTAATATCGCTAAATACCTTATTTAATAATTACCGGCCCCTTTTCTTTTCAAGAGCAATTATGTCTGCTGGAAAAACAACCTCTTTAGTTCGGTGGGAGGGGTGCTGGCAGAAGGCAACCCGCCAAGAGTAGGACAAAAAGACAGTAGATCTCAATCTTTCACTTGAGATGAATAAGCTATATTCCTTTGTGAAGAATCATACAACCGAATAGGGGGCCTGCGATAGATCTCTGGATTACCCACTGCGATGGATTGCTGGATTGGAGAGGAGAGAAAATGGTGGCGAGAAAATAAAAAAGATGATGAAATGTGTGGGAAAGATACTTAATGTTTATTTAAAATATTTATTATTTTAAATAAAATAATGACATGGCAAAAAATAGTGTCCAATTCGTATGTAAACTTCGTGACCCATATCATGCCACCAATTTTTCACACCAGATATAAAAATATAAATGCAATAATCCAACGAGTTCTATTCTCCATCCTCGACAGGATTTTTTTTTCAAATGCGGAGCTTACAGTGTCGAAAAATTGGTACGATACCGAAATCTAATCTCGGCTGTCAGATCTGTGTATAAAAATATAAATGCAATAATCCAACGAGTTCTATTCTCCATCCTCGACAGGATTTTTTTTCAAATGCGGAGCTTACAGTGTCGAAAAATTGGTACGATACCGAAATCTAATCTCGACTGTCAGATCTGTGTCTAAACGGCTGAGATCATTTCACTTGATCTCGGCCGTTCAGACACAGATCCAACGACTGAGATTAAATTTCGATACTGTATCATAAATTCGACACCATAAATTCGACACTCGAAGCCTTTCCAAAAAAAAAAGTTGGGCACTTGAAAAAAAAAATTGTGTTTTACACTATTGAAGAGAAGAAAAATCATAATCCAACCATAATACCATTTTCTTTCCACTCGCGATTGTTTAAGCACAAGATGTGAAATGGGGGGCCCATCCATGTGCGAGTTCGACACCATACCGTGAATTCTCGGTGTCACTGTCCGGGTCCTTCATCGTTAACCTCCAGCAGAGCAAAACCAGGTCGGAGATAATCATGTTTAACGAAAATGCCAGTTATTACGCTCTACATTACCCATGTCATACATTATTCAAATCCCCTCTCTCCAGGCAATAAGAGCTCCCTTGCAAAACCAAGTTCAAGGCTTTTCCAAGTTTCGCTTTGTGGGTCCTTGACATTTTTTCTGTTGATATTGGCTTAGCTGAGCGAGCTTTGTTGGGAAATATTGCGTCTGGGTTTAGACATTGTTCGAACATAGATCTGGGAATTCTAGGTACTGGGTTTTGACATCAATTTGTAGGGAACGGGGATTGAGAAGTCGTTTCTTTTGTTTGGCAAAATTTTAGGAGTCTGTTGGTTACAAAGCTATGAAAATAGTTAAGTGGGCGCCTATTCTGGCAGCTGTATTGGTGATTGGATTTGTTTGTAGCAGTAAATCTTTTGCCACATTCATCCCTGCTGATAAATACCTCCTTGCTTGTGGATCTTCGCAAAATGTGACATTTCTTGGTCAGACCTATACTCCTGATTTCATTCAATCTGCATTTTCGTTGAAAACCCAAGGGAATTCTCGTGTTGCTACCTCTAATTCAACCGCACCATTTCCTATCCATCAGTCCGCCAGAGTTTTTACAGGCACTACTTCCTACAGGTTCCGCATCCAGCAACAAGGTAGGCATTGGATTCGTCTTCATTTTTATCCTATTCCAGGCCAAAATCTGACTTCTGCTTCTATCACTGTTGTCACTGAGAATTTTGTGCTCTTGAAAGACTTTAATTTTCAAACTTATAATGGTTCTTACCTCTTTAAGGAGTATGCAATTAATGTCACTTCCAGTAGATTATCCATTACTTTCATTACGGGGAATAATTCATTTGCTTTCATCAATGCTATTGAAGTTGTCTCTGTTCCAGACAACTTAATTCCAGACCAGGCAGTGTATATATCCCCTCCTGGTCCTTTTCGAGGTATTTCCGAGCTTGCTCTGGAGACTGTTTATCGTTTAAATATGGGGGGTCCTTTGATTACTCCTCAGAATGATACATTGGGAAGAACTTGGGAGAATGATGTGAAGTATCTTCATGTGAACAGCTCTGCAGTAAATGTTTCAGTTGGCCCTTCAGATATAGAGTATGGTGCTTCTGTTTCCACTGACATAGCACCTAATTATGTTTATGCCACTGCTGAGACCATGGGGGATGCCAATGTGGCGAATGTGAACTTCAACATCACTTGGGTCTTGCCTGTTGATCCAGATTTCTCGTATTTTGTACGAGTTCATTTCTGTGATATCGTGAGTAAATCTTTGAACAGTCTTATATTCGACCTGTACGTCAACACTGACATTGCTCTTGCTAGTCTGGATTTGTCGAATCAAGTGGGTAATTTGGATGTGCCATACTTCAGAGACTTTGTGGCTGAGGTTTCAGTAAATTCGAGTACTCTCACTGTCAGTGTTGGTCCTGACACAAGCACCGATTTCATTAATGCCATCATGAACGGTCTTGAGATCATGAAGATTAATAATGAAGCTAGAAGCTTGAGTGGAGTTTCACCTGTGGAGTCTCTCCTTGTATTACCCAACGGAAAGAGCAAAGCAGGTACTATAGTTGGCTCTGTGGCTGGTGCTGCGGGGGCATTGCTCTTTATGGGATTGTGCTACTTTTGCTTGATGTCTCGCCGGTCTAAGGAAGCTCACCAAGGAAGTTCATGGCTTCATCTCCCCTTGTATGGAAACTCGTTGACTGTGACGAAAATGTCCACCACTTCTCAGAAGAGTGCCACGGCAAGCTGCATCTCCTTAGCTTCCTCTAATCTTGGCAGGATCTTCACATTCCAAGAAATAATGGATGCAACTAATAAATTCGATGAAACTTTGCTTCTCGGTGTTGGTGGCTTTGGTCGTGTTTATAAAGGAATCCTTGAAGATGGTACCAATGTCGCTGTCAAAAGGGGGAACCCGAGGTCTGAACAAGGATTTGCAGAATTCAGAACTGAAATCGAAATGCTATCCAAGCTTCGCCACCGTCACCTTGTCTCTCTTATTGGATATTGTGATGAAAGGTCAGAGATGATTCTTGTCTACGAGTACATGGCTAATGGCCCTCTTCGAAGCCATCTATATGGCACTGATCTACCACCTCTGCCCTGGAAACAACGTCTTGAAATTTGTATTGGTGCAGCTCGGGGACTCCATTACCTCCATACAGGAGCAGCTCAAAGTATCATTCACCGTGATGTGAAGACAACGAACATTCTCTTAGATGAAAACTTTGTTGCAAAAGTTGCTGATTTTGGCCTATCCAAGACCGGACCAGCCCTTGATCAGACTCATGTTAGTACTGCTGTCAAAGGTAGCTTCGGGTACCTGGATCCTGAGTATTTCAGGCGCCAACAGCTGACCGAGAAATCAGATGTCTACTCATTTGGGGTTGTTCTTATGGAGGTTCTTTGCACAAGACCTGCTTTGAACCCCGTTCTTCCAAGGGAGCAAGTTAACATTGCTGAATGGGCAATGAGCTGGCAAAAGAAGGGAATGCTGGATCAGATTATGGACAAGAATCTCGTGGGGAAGGTGAATCCAGCTTCTCTCAGGAAATTTGGGGAGACAGCAAAAAATTGTCTTGCTGAGCACGGTGTGGATAGGCCTTCCATGGGAGATGTCCTGTGGAACTTGGAATATGCCATTCAGCTGGAGGAGACCTCTTCGGCTCTTACGGAGCCGGATGACAACAGCACAAACCATATCCTGGGGATCCCCTTGACAACTCTAGAGCCGTTTGATAACAGTATGAGCATGATTGAAGGCGGAAACTCTGGCACAGATGATGATGCTGCGACTACGGCCGTATTTTCTCAGCTTGTTAATCCACGAGGTAGGTGAAAGAATGGGAGCCTTGGATATCCATCAACCGGCTTAACTTCTCAGAATCGAAAAATAGAGAGACAGCCACATATTGGCTAAGGTATTCTCTGAATTCAATAGTACACATTGTTTTCATTAAAAATAGTATTGTTTCGGGCTTACACGTGATTTGAGGGTCCAATGCACGAATCGAAGTTATATTCGTAGTAGCTGTGTAAAATGTATTCTTGCTTTCAGTCGGATCAATACAATTACTGCTTTCTTCAGTTTTCCATCTGTTGGCTACTTGTTTGAGTGCTAGGTTTTCGAGCATTTTTCACAAGCGAGACACAGTTTGATACATTCATCACAAGTGTTGTTGTGATTCTGTAAATGTAGCGCTACCGAACAATGCATCATAAGTATCGGATAAATATGTTTATTGGAAGCATCGTATTTTTGACAGATCAGTTAGGCAGAAGACTTCATGAATCCATTGTCGAATAACTCCAAGAATGGCTTTTTATATCCATTCTTGGCGGAAGAAAACAGACACTTTTTGCAGTCTGCTGCAAAAAGAGAAGTAGTCCTGTACTTATCTTCCCCTCCAGCAACTGCCATTGCAGCTCCTAATTTAGCAGGGCTCTCATAATCCAGCTGATAAGTCCGGCCCAGGACACCCTCCACTTCACTTGAAAGATCAAAGAACTTGAACTGCACCTCCAGATGAGCAAAACAGTCATCAGCAGGTATCTGATAGTTGTGAATTCTGTCATCTTCTTCTGTTATCGGAACTGCATTGATTCCGATCTCCGCAACTCCTGTTATAGAAACAATCACACTGTTACTGCTCAATATTCTCTCCACCATAACTTCACCTCTTGTGGACTTCCATGAAGACAGGCCAATTCCCGGCAAGACAATCTCACTGGAGTCAAATGAGAATTTGAGGTGGTCTTTCTCAGTATCCCATGTCACAGCTTTAGTAGCTTCAACAGAGAAATTGTGAGTACCAAAGAGAATTCCTAATCCCTGAATCCAAGTGTAGTCCCGGGCACGTCCCGCGGGACGGTGGCCGATGAAACGGGCATTGATCTGGAGGTTGTGGTCAGTAACCAAGGCGAAATGCTCGTTGTTCTTGCCATGGAAGTAAAAGACAACGCCGTCTGCACCAATGAATCGGGGGTCGTAGCATGCGGCTCCAATCCCTTTGCAACTTGGCCTCCTATCTGATTAGAAAGCACAAGCAAGAGAGATTATAAAAACTGTTCTGCTTGGCCTAACAGGAGTTTCATTAGGCCATAGGTTCGAATACTGGTATGGATTGCGATAAATATGCTTACTCCGGCATTCAGCCTTGCAGATTGGAGAATCACAGTTGACGAAGCAAGCTTTAGCTTTTGCATTCACTGGCCTTCTTGAAGGGCATTGTTTTGGGCAAGTAATTCTCATGAGGAAGCAGGGACTCCCTCGTCTTGTGCAGGTTGCTGTTTCTTGTTTCTGTGCCAAGATTTCTATATTGACCGACGAAGATATCAGCATGAAGATATACAGGAACGCATAGTTCAAGACCTTCATGGTTACAGAAAGAAATGATCTGCACTACAGCTTCCGGAGGTGTGTGAAGTCTTCGCCTCTCCTAGTTTATAATGTAACTAGAATTCGCATCAAAGTTAAGCCAGGATACATACAGTACAGCATGCTTTCACACCAAAAGACAAAGGTTAGGCAGTCCGTGACGCTTGATTCAAGACAAAGGAAGACAAAAATGTAAAACAACTGGGAAATATATATATATTTGTATACTGCCATTTGACAATCTGAAGTCATAGATTTCTCTGAGAGCAAGCAGGAATTAGCTTAGCAGCACTCCATGTTCATTTCTCGGAGCTTCGAGTTGAAGGTTCATGTCAAGTACTTTAACAAACTTTCAGAACATGCAATGAGTTGTATATCATCAATTATATATCAAATTATCTATTGGCGATCCAGGATATTTGATTCAAAGGCATACTTAGCGAGAGTTCGGTAGTGACATTCAAATCTGGATCGTTGATGAGTTTTAATCAGACGGAAGCAGATTAGAATTCTTAATCCTCAAGAACATGGCGTTCGGCACTATAAATCCGCAGTGTTTGGATTTGGACGCTAAGTTGTAGATTCTGACTATTGGTTAAAGTATGCATGCATGTTCATACCGAAATAAATTTGACGAAGGTAAAAGGCAAACCCACAAAGAAATGACAACTGCGAACAGAGGACAGACAGTACTTTTAGACTTTTAGGGCACTTTCACCTACCCTTCAACACCTTGTATGGAGTCAAACAACTAATGGCGACCTTACGTGTGCATTTACTTCTTGCAGGTTAAACTTTTCATTTGGATATTGTATTATTTTATTTGGGGTCAAGTTGTAGTTGATGCCCAGTCCCACTAACTACTGCGCAGGTGGCTTTTCGAGAGAGGTTCTGACTTCTCCTATTGATTGATAGATATTTACACATCTCCGATCGGAGGTGTATTCCATCGGCAGTCTTTGTAAGTTTCCGGTGTCTTTCTCCTTTCTTGTTCGCGATGAATTCGTTGACACCAATCACCATGAATTGCTTTGTTTATTGGCCGGCCTGTCAAGGACTGATTCAGTCATCGATCAAGAATAGAGTGTTGATTGGAAACTTGTACTATATAGTTGGTACTGAACTTCGGAAGATATGGGAGAAAATTGTTATAATCCTTGCGGTTGGAAGAACTGAGTTGCTTTTTGTTCTTTCGTTTTCACATCTTATGCTGTAAGTATTTGATGCAAAGTGTTCAAAGAAGGTGATCATAGATTAAGAATGTGGTCCGTCGAGGAGTTGATATGTGCAAGCAACTTGAATGAAGATTCATAGAACTATAGGTGTAAACGAACCGAGCTCGAACGAACAGGCCATGTTCAAGCTCTGTTTGTTAAGTTTAACGAACGAATCGAGCTTGTTTGTTAAGCTTTACGAACGAACCGAGCTTGTTTGTTTAGATTAACGAACGAACCGAGCTTGTTTGTTAAGCTTAACGAACCGTTTGCGAACAATCTCGCGAACGGGATGGTTTGCATTTGTTCATGTTCGACTCGTTTATGTGTTTGTTTACATGTTCGAGATCGTTCATTCTGCATTAACGAGTAATGAAAATAATGAAAAGTAAATACCAATTGTTACTTTCACCATCATTTAACGGATCATTCAAACAAAAACAATCATATTGATAAGTAAATAAATGTGTATTTACGAATACATTGTAATCACTTTAAACTGAACTGGGTTGTTTGATATGTCATCAAGCATAATCATAATTAATTTAAAATTTAGGCCCCTAACGAGATGGTCTTATATCTCATCATATACAAAAATAAAACTATCATACAAAATAAAATGATCATACAAAAAATGTTGTGTAATATACAAAGATCGAATAAACAAATCTATGTTTGATCTCTTTTCGTTAAGGTTAATGAACAAACTGAGCTTGTTTGTTTAGGTTAACGAACGAACAGAGCTTGTTTGGTAAATTTAACGAACGGGCCGAGTTTGTTTGTTAAGATTAACGAACAGAGTTTCGTGTTTGAGCTCTATTCGTTAAGGTTTGCAAACCGAACAGACGAACTTTAAACGAGTCAAATTCGACTGCAATTTGACGGAATACAGACAGAATAAAATTTTCTTTACTTAAACAAATTTGCGAGAGTTTTAAAACATGAAATGAATTTAAAATTTGAAGAGGATTACGAAACGGAGAAGAGAATTCAAGCAATTGCTATTGAATTCTTATAAGAGAAATTGGTTAAAAGAAAATCCGTACCCAATCGGAATGAGAGACCGGAGGAGGGGTGGATGTTAAAAGAGAGAAAAGTAATATTGACATACACTCATTGGAAGAGAATGAGAAAGAAGGCAGCATTTGTGAAAAAAAAAATGAAATTAAATGACAATGAAGTGCATTTCAGCCTTAATTAAACGGCCCATCACTATACGAGGCAACAGGAACCGTACAAAGGCCAAACTAAATATGAACTATGCACTACATTCTGTACATTGGGCTTTGTGTTTGCTCATGAATTATATCAATAGGAAAGAACTTAACTCATTTTTGTACTTTTTAGTTACAATAATGGCTCATGATTTTGTACTTAATTTATTCTAACTAATATCACGAGCATATGTCATTATAATTGGAGCCACATGTTCATGTACTTTTGCTAGTACAAATTAAGTACTCATGCTGCATTGTTCTTTTACTGCAAGAATTCTTCAGTTTCCATAAAGATGTGGGTGGACCCCGGGCTCCAGATGACTCAGGTCACCCATCCATTTTTTGTATAATGACATATTAATTGATAAAAAAGAAAAAAGTTAGTAAATTTAAGTGTATAAAAATTTAAAATTAAACAAATGCTGAATTTAGCAAAATAAAATATGTGTCCCCTAATTACATATGAATAATGCTACCTGTGCCTACTATTTTTTCAGAATTGATCCATACACTCTATTTTTTTAAATCCATTGTGTTCCGCTCTCCCCCACATTCTACCAATCCAATTTTGTGCATCAGCTCAAAATTATTCAATAGTATTAGAGGTTTTGTACACCACTTTTTTGAGATGGTGTACAAAATTATTCAATAGTATTCAATAATTTTATTGCACATTTCTTCCTTGACTTAAGTAGTTCTTAAGCCCCGTTTTGCGCGAGGTGCTTTTGATTCTAATTGTGCTTATAAGCACCTTTTAAAATAAAATGTTTATTTTGCGTAATACAAGTACTAGTGCTTGTGCTTTTTTTTACAACCTCTCTCTTCTAAAAAATAAACACATCATGGGATGTTTTTTTTCCTACTTAAAAATAAGCATGACATTTTTGTAATAATATTCAAATACAAATATTTTATGACTAAATTAACCTTATCTAATATATTTTAATTAAATAGATGAAGGTTATTTTAGTAATCTAATATTAAGTTTGTTATATATAATTA
>JAOYMZ010034290.1:0-16110 GCA_025802335.1 Pinguicula primuliflora | reverse complement strand
TAGTCAAGATATGCTAAAGATACTATGGGACAAAACAAGACATGACATCAAAGATTAGTCAAGATATGCTAAAGATTTGTATTAAATGCACACATGTGTAGAAATAGGAATGAGTGTATATATATATTGTAAAGGAGCAATAGAGTGTATTAAGGAAGAGAGGATTGGGACATTCACATCTTGGTTTTACGTTCATCTTTAAGCGAATACACAAGAATTCCATCATCTTCAAACCTTCCTACATCTCCGCAAATTCTACTTTCTTCTCATCTTCAATCTTGAATCATCCTCATTTCTTCAATCTTCTTTCATAAACACCCAACATTGAGCTGACACATCTTGAATGCGCCATATGTACATATATTTTTAAATTCAATTACTATTATTATCAACTCTTAAATTGATTTCATCAGTAAAAAAATATATACAGTAGAACAAAATTCACGTGCTCCAATGAGGGTTGTCAACTTTATCATCAGTAAATATGTTGTACTTTTTCTTCGTCATTTATTAAGGTTTTAATTTTTTTTAAAAGTTTATTAAGGTTTTAAATTAATCCTCATAACTAGACCATAACTAGACCAAAGCATGAGTTTTCTGATTGAATAATGTTACATGTACCCTCAATTTTGACACACTTTCATAAATCTCCTTATGTGGCAACCATCACAACCACACATTAAAAAATGAATGTGATTGTGTGTGTGGTTGTGATGTGTGCCACATAAGGAGGTTTATGAAGTGTGTCAAAATTAAGGGTATATGTAGCATTGCTCTTTTTAATCACATGAACACTATGAGATTCTAGTATCTCGATTTCAAATTACATGACTTGTACATATATCTAAGTTCTAAACTAATCATATAAATATAATGGAGTTACCACATACTTCTACATATATATATTTTTTTAATTCTACATATTTATTTATACATTTATCAATTTTAGTAATGTTCTCGTTTCATATTGAAATTAGCCAAAACATTAATGATCGATGGAATTTCAATTACAGAATTTTTGATAATTCCAATGTACCTTTTTCTAGATTAAACCGTCATTGCTCCTTAATTATGATGACAAATGAAGTCATCCAAATAACAACGTAATCTTGTGCATAAAATTCCAATGACAAAATTTCAATTGGATAACTATATATATAAACAATTTCGATGAGGGGCCATTCAGACATTTTCTAAGTGATGCTCCCCCACTCCATATTACTTTCACAAGATAATATTGACTTCACCTCTTACAATTTCTCTATCTAAATTCTTCAACTGCAATCATGTCTTAATTCCCGTGGAGTTCCTCGTAAGTTCTCCCGTTTGATCTGATTCCATGTGTTTATGATAGTGGTTTGACGTCTTCTGAACTTGGAGAACCATGGTCGAGTATTTGCTGTTTGTGAAAAGGAATTTGATGCTCTTTGCTTTGCTTTGGCGGGTATTCTATAGTTCTGCATTTTCTCGGAATCTTGATAATCTGAAGTGTTGTTCATTAGTTATAGGAATTTAATTTCCCCCCCAAAAGCAAAAAAAGTTGTGGCGATTTGCTTTTGTCGGGCCTGTGGGTAGAAAAAATAACTGCTCACTTAAATTATGTTCGGTAACTGCTACAGTCAACCGTAACGTAAGGCATGTTTGGATGTTTAATGGGCAAGTCAGCGATTCTGTTATTAATAAGATCAGCCTAGTTTCCCCTTTGAGCAATCCTGAATCTTGAATTTGTTTAATGAAATCAGTTAAGAACGTTTGCTCCGAAGTTAGAAATTTTGGGGAATTAGAGAAATCTTGAAAAGGACTTGTCTCCGCCTAAGGGCGGGATTTACTGTTTGGTGTGGTTTGGTTTTTGAAAAAGACTTGCCTCAAATTTTGGATAGGCCGCTTCATGACATAGAAGGATGCAGTCTAAGTTTAATTGGAAACTCTAGGTCGTAAAGTTCTTTCGGTAATTCTTATCCTGCCACATTTCAATGATTACATATAAGATGTGAATTCCTGCTTGATTTTGCTGGAAGCAAAATCTTGAATTGACTTGTACTGATTTCTTATTAGCAAATTGGGAAATGCTCTACACCCTCATGTTTAAGTATGTTCCATGTACCTAAGAAGTTAAGGTGATTATACTAATAGGCAGTATAAGGTTCACACGAATTTATTTTGCTATGCTTGACTTTCTGGTTTCGGTGAAGTGAGCTTTTAAGCATCTTTGGAGGTTTACAGCAAGTATTCTGTTCTTCCAGTTCTGCTTCAAGTATATCTACGTGTTTTGAATGTTGAGTTGCATACTCGAAACTCTGACTCTGGACACAGGATGATGTTTTCCCTCATTTTTGGCAGATTAGTAAAAGCTCGCATACCAGTCCCATCAACATAAGTTTTTAACTATTCTACTTTTTCCCTGCAATTTTTTAAATGTACAATTGTGGTTGACCTGGATATTCTAATAATAATACATACTCTTGTATGATTTATGTGGTAGCGTTTTAGGTCTTGCACATTTCCAGCAGTCATGCTTCACTTTATGAACTATTACATTTTTATAGATGTCATGTGCTTATTATATTAGGCTACAAGCATGTATTTATCTTTTTCTTTAAATTATAGCTTACAGCTTGGTTGAGATTGTCACACGGATTCGTGCTGTTGTTCAGTCTAACATGTTGTCCTGATGTGTAGATGTTCAGCATTTATATAATTCGTTAAGTTATGTAAAGAAATTTCTATTTCTTGCAGCTGAATCTATTAACTATATGAAATGTTTGATTCGGGTTCGAAGGCTCAATATATCAATGGGCAGCGGGACAACTTTGTGAGGTATCCAGTTTTGTTGCTTATCATATTAAAAAATGTAAATTCTCTCTTTTGGTGCCTTAAGTGGGTTGCCTACCTTAAGGAGGCTTCAATGGTTTGTAGTACCATGCATAAAAATGCTGGTATTTTGCAGATTATGTGGTACTTTAAAGGACCAAAATTTCTAAAATCATACCCTTTCATCTATATTAAAGAGAAAGTATAATTGTAGTTCCACTTTTGCTGAATCTGATCAAAGAGTTTTAGATGATCCCTTCATGGTTCTTCTATTATAAATGATCATGAGGTTTACCTTGTTGAAGGTTGGACGACCTGGACTCCAGAAATTCATCCCCGTCAACTTCACTTGCACCGAACAAATGTGGCCTCACTTTTGATGGTTTAGCTCGTGGAACTCATACAACTCACAAGCCATCGAAGTCCTTTAAGATAGGTATGAAAAAGGGGTCTCAAGGACTAAAATCTATTGGTCGGTCTCTTGGATTTGGCCCCTCTCGAGCTGTGTTTTCAGAGGACCTCAAAGTATCAGAGAAGAAGATTTTTGATCCCCAAGACAAAAATCTTACATTTTGGAACAGGCTTTTTTTGATGTCATGTATTCTTGGTGTGTCTGTGGATCCGCTATTTTTCTTTCTTCCAGTTTTTGACAACTCATCGAACTGCCTAGACATGGATAGAAACTTGGCAATCATAGCGACGACACTGCGTACAATTATTGATGCATTCTATCTTATTCACATGGCTCTCCAATTCCGAACTGCTTATATAGCCCCATCATCCCGGGTGTTTGGGAGAGGTGAACTTGTAATAGATCCTAAACAGATTGCCAAGCGTTACTTGAAGTACTACTTCATCATTGATTTTCTCTCCGTGCTTCCTCTGCCCCAGGTATGCAAAATTTTCTCTTATTTATTATTTTGTATAGACTCGATTGATAAAACATGTTCTGAAAGGATTCTTACAGGATCACATGATCTGTCCATAAAAGTTTTGGGAAAATTTCTTATATTTGTCTTTTTGCACTCCCTTGTTCAGAGCGTGCATCAACCGTAATTTTCTATTTGGCCACCCAGAAAATAGTATTTGGCTCCCATTTCTGCGAGAAGTCTTATTTGGTCCATTAATCACGTGAAACATGGAAACTTTGCAGCATTTTTGCAATTTTTTGACTTTAACACCTATTTGGATTTTGCAGATTGTTGTTTGGAGATTCCTGCATAGGTCAAAAGGTTCATATGTGCTGGTTACCAAGCAGGCTTTGTTTGTTATCGTTTTGTTCCAGTATCTTCCTAGATTTGCGCGGGTGTTGCCTCTTTCGTCAGAACTAAAGAGAACTTCCGGTGTTTTTGCTGAAACAGCATGGGCCGGTGCTGTGTCCTATTTGCTGTTATACATGCTTGCAAGTCACGTAAGCTTTGTTACTTCTGCAGGGCGAAAAGATAATATTTTTTCCTAATGGGTTTATTTCCTCAGTTGTCTTGCATAATTGAGTTGTTGTTACCCTATCCGCACATGCATAATAAACACGTTCTTACACTTTCACTGATTGTGAGTTGCTAAATGTTCAATCATCTGTTGCAGTTATCCTAATTGGACCTTTGATATCGGAATTTCCCGTCCCACTTACACCCTGTAACACCCATAATGGTTCTTGTCCGACTACACATGTTAGTTGTAAATCACCATGATAGATATGAGACTTGTACTTTGCATCTGTTCTACAGATTGTCGGGGCTCTGTGGTACTTTTTATCCGTGGATCGTAACGATTATTGTTGGCAGAAAGCTTGTAAACACAGTGGAAATTGCATCACCGATTTCTTATATTGTGGAAACCAACATATGAGTGGATACAGTATCTGGAGCAACGTGAGCGACTCAGTTATAAGCTCAGCTTGCCCTGTGGATGGCGAGAACAATCCACCATTTGACTTTGGTATCTACACTCAGGCTTTGTCTTCTGGGGTAGTTGCCTCCACAAATTTTTTGTCTAAATACTGTTATTGCCTGTGGTGGGGACTTCAGAATTTGAGGTACAGAAACTACCACTCATCTGCTAAGCTTGTTAGTTGTTAATATGATATAATCTGGACGTGTTGTTAATTTTAGCATGCTCATGCACAGAAATTTTCTAATCCAGGATGTTACATCCATATTAAAATTGCTTAGGTCCAGACTTGTGTTTCTGTTCGTAGGATTTAAATCAGACGGTCCAGATCGATCCAACATTTTTGCGGGTCCTCAGGTTGACCCAATTCGTCATTTTTACTCGATTAATCCAGATCACCTGATTTCAATCCTACGGACAGAAATACAAGTCTGGACCTAAGCAATTTTAATCTATATTTAACATTCTGGATGGGAAAATTTCTATGCTCATGCATGCTTAGCTTTCTCACACCTGAAAAGTTTCCTGTGTCATTATTTGTTCGACTTAGTGCTGCTCCCTGGACTGATGAAACCTCTGCTTTAGCTTTCGTTTTTAATTCATGACATAATGTCTGTAGAAGTCTTCCTTCCATATCCTTATACCTTATGTCGTATCTGCTGTGAGTTAAAACTTTATCGTCTAGTTTTTGCATCTGTCGTGAAATCGTTTCCTGGATTTCGAAATCTTGAAACCTGCTCTCTGCCTTTCTTTTCCAGTACACTTGGGCAAGGACTTCAAACCAGCACTTACCCTGGAGAGTCTATATTCAGCATCGCACTTGCAATCTCTGGGCTTATTCTATTCGCTCTTTTAATTGGAAATATGCAGGTAATTGAACTTGATAGTTTTGTCATTGCATTTTTATTTGATTTAAGTTTTTTCGGATTGTTTGTCTGCTTAGAATCTTACTCCATGAATCATACTGAAAGCTTAAACAATGGCATTTTCATAGAGTCAAATGAAGGACTGTATAAGTTATTTGTTCTATTAAACGCTACTGCAGACCTACCTTCAATCGCTTACAATTCGACTTGAAGAGATGAGAGTGAAGAGGCGTGACTCCGAGCAATGGATGCATCATCGCTTGCTTCCGCCAGATCTCAGGGAGAGGGTTAGGCGCTACGACCAATACAAGTGGTTAGAAACACGTGGAGTCGACGAACAAAGTTTGGTTCAGAGTCTACCCAAGGATCTTAGGAGAGACATAAAACGACATCTTTGCCTGGCTTTGGTCAAGAGGGTAAAATAAAATAATTATCCTCCTCATTCTTATAAATTGACTCTTGGGATCTATCTGCCTATGATATTTTTGGTATACATAGATTTACAAATGATATTGTGGTGCATGTCTTCTGGTGCTTGGCATTTACAAGACCTGATTGATCTTCTGCGGAATTACTTATTCTTCTAGGTACCTCTGTTCGAGAACATGGACGAGCGATTGCTGGACGCCATTTGTGAGCGGCTAAAGCCCTGTTTATTCACTGAAAACACTTATATTGTTCGAGAGGGTGATCCTGTTGATGAAATGATTTTCCTTATACGCGGTCGCCTTGAAAGCGTCACGACCGATGGCGGTAGAAGTGGATTTTTCAACCGCAGCTTGCTACAAGAGGGCGATTTTTGTGGAGAGGAGCTTCTTACCTGGGCTCTAGATCCCAGGTCTGGTTCTAACCTTCCATCCTCGACTCGAACCGTGAAGGCCCTGACGGAGGTGGAGGCTTTTGCCCTGACAGCAGATGAACTGAAGTTCGTCGCCAGCCAATTCAGGCGACTCCACAGCAGACAGGTCCAACACACATTCCGATTCTACTCACAGCAGTGGCGTACATGGGCTGCCTGCTTTATTCAAGCTGCGTGGAGGCGATATACTAAAAGAAAACTTATGGAGCAGCTGAGGAGGAAGGAAGAAGAAGCAGAAGGCTTGGCCGGTGCCGGTAGTAACGCCAATGGAGGTTCTTTTAGCATTGGGGCTACTTTCTTGGCATCTAGGTTCGCTGCAAATGCACTCCGGGGTGTACACAGAAACCGGATGAAGACTGCACGGGAGTTGGTGAAACTGCAGAAGCCACCAGAGCCAGATTTCTCTGCTGATGCAGATTAAGCTGTTCCTAATATCATTTGATCCTGAATTTCTCTCTTCAGTGTCTTATCTTAGGGGTAAAAGAATGTACAATATTTTCAGTGTTATGTAACTATAGTTCTCGTCTTGAAATCTTTTGAACAGTTGATTTGTAAGAGTAAAAATTCAGTTCATTTTGCTGTATGTCGCAATTGCTTCACATAATTACAAAAACTTGAGAACATTTTGTCACAATGAGGGGAAGTTACTAACCACTAGTATATGTTCTAAGCTCTGTTCGAGAAGGCGGTTTTCCTGCCCGTCTAAGCACTGGGTAGTCGTCATCCGCTCTGTTCGAATGTCGTCTAAGTATCTGCTCAGGGACGACTAAGCGGCCGCTTAGGCGCTAATTGGACCCTGACCGCCTAGGGACCGCCCAGCGCTTTCTCGAACACTGGTCCTAAGTCCACGGCAAGCAGAAAAACACTTGAAAAAAAATGCGGCTCGCGCGTGATCGCATGTGCCGGGAGAATTGTTTTTAAAAAAAAGGAAAACAATTAAATTATAAATGTATCGAAATTATATGAAGTCACACGTATGAAAGGGCACGACTCCACTGGTAATTATGGTCACCTCCATTTCGGTAAACGATGACCGGTTCGTCGAATAAATTCGTTTACATAAAGAGTATGAGAAATGAAATTTTATATTAGAATAATAATAAAAAAATGTCCTCTTATTATTTGTTTGCACCGGGACAAAAAGGAGCAAAAAGCAAAGAAAAGGTAAAAAAACACGTGTCCTCTTATTGTTGGCCCAACAGAATATTAGTTGGCTTCAAAACGGCAAAATCTGAATATGATGTCGTTTAATGACCCGTTTTGTATAATGATGACTAGTAAATGCCTGTGTCTTCCAAGACACGGGTCTGAGATGTTCATGAGCAATTGCGTGATCATAAATACATTGAAGAAAGTGTAGTAAATATGTAATATTAAGCATAATTATATAGTTATATTATTTAAAATTGGGCGTTATCTGCTACCAACAATTCTAAAGATAATTCAATATTTACATGAAAGTGTACAACTCTTGTATGGTTTGATGGGTAACAAAAATGAAACGTTGGTAGTCACAGATTTGGGCTGATAACGTTAGGGAGTGCATTAGTTGTAGCGTAGTCCTGCATATAGAAGATTCATAAGATATATTAATTTGACAATATAAGGCAATCAAAATTTGTGTGACCAATATAATTTAATAGGTGTAATACAAACCCTTACTATGTTGGAGCATATTGGTTGGACAACAGTATAGAACGAGTTAGTTTGAGTGAAACAAGAGGGTGTCCCCACCAAACCATTGGTAATCCTGCTCTGGTGAAACAAGAGGGTGTCCCCACCTTGGATCAACCCACAGCTTTGATATTCTCATCAAGTAAACCCCCTGAGCTAGAACAATCGGAGGATCACTCTGCTGTTAATGTACCGCATCCAAATGGACTTAAAACTTTTCCCTCATTATACAACGGGGAGATTGATCCTGGCCCTCAGGATACATCAGGCTTTTATGTGGCAAGGCAAGGCCGTTTGAAGTTTAAACCTCCTTCAAATGCATCCTTGGAATTGGATCTCACAAAAGATATGCAACATGATCATTCAGGTGATTTAGAAATACCCGTGGCACAGGAAACTGAGTTAAATGCTACTGGTATTTGAAAAAAATAGGTTAAGCATTCCCAATTTCTACATATATGTTTGAATGTCTATACGTATATTTAGCTGGAATTGTCAAGGTATGGCCTATTCTAAAACTCTAGCTACTTTAGACTATTTTGTAAACTTATATAAGATAGATGTAGAAATGATATTAGAACCTAAAATTAGTGGAAATGAAGCTGATAGAATTGTACGTCTGACTTGCTTTCCATTCTCACATCGTATTGAATCTGTTGGTTTTGCAGGAGGCATCTAGATCCTCTGGAAAGCAGGTGTAAAAGTTTAGATTTTCGATAATAATTGGCAGTACTTGCATACTCGCATTACTATATCATATTCTATGTCTTATATGTGTACGACTGTTTATGGTAGTCCTCAGGCATTGACCAGACGGGGGTTGTGGCCCGCCCTTAAGGGTTTGGCAAGAAACATTTCTCAACCTTGGATCCTGCTGAGTTTTTTTAATGCTTTTCTAGACTTTGTAGAAAAATTAGGAGGTAAGCCATCTATGGGTTGTCCATATTTTCAATCCCTAATTCGCACTTGTTGTCTGGTGGTTGCAGGTTTTACAGGTTCTAGGTTTACTTGGAAGTGAGGAACTTGCTTTGAACGTCTTGATAGAATGCTATATAATTGGATAGTCATTCCCTATTTTGAACGTATCTCAGTCAATCATACATCAAGATTATCCTCGGATCATTGTGCTCTGATAGTTACACTAATCAAATCTCAAGAAGAGTTGTCTAAGTCATCCACCCTCCGATATCTAACGTGCTGGGAGTTGCACCCAAAATGGAATCAGTGGCTACAAAAATGTATGGAATACTGAATGCATTTATCAAGATTCTATGTCAAAATTCACAGCTCAGATTGGAGAGTGGAAAAACATTTTTGGTGATCTCAATAAGAGGAAAAGACATATCCTTGGTAGAATTGAGGGAATTCAGCGTATGCAAGGACCGAGGTACATCCTGGTCTTCGAAAATTGGAATACAAACTCTGTTTGCAACTGGAGGAAATCCTTTCTCAGGAATTTGAACTCAAACTCCAAAACAAAAAGGTCGCA
Source organism: Pinguicula primuliflora (assembly GCA_025802335.1). Classification (NCBI taxonomy): domain Eukaryota; kingdom Viridiplantae; phylum Streptophyta; class Magnoliopsida; order Lamiales; family Lentibulariaceae; genus Pinguicula; species Pinguicula primuliflora. The sequence continues at coordinate 6,521 of JAOYMZ010034290.1, read as the reverse complement.
TGGTTGGTAAATGGTGATAGAAATACAAAAGCCTTTCACTCAATGCACATGACGAGGAAAAGTCTGAATGTAGTGCAGAAAATTCAACTATTGAATGGAACCTGGTCCTCTGATAAGGCTCAAATTACGAATGAGATAACAGGATTCTATACCACCTTGTATTAGGAAAACAGGCATCAACCAATTTTACCTTATCCGGTGGCAAATTTATTCCCTATTATGTCTGCCTATTCTCTAAGGACCCTTACTCAGGAGGTTACAAACAAGGAAATAAGGAAAGCTGCATTTGATATGGATGCCCTGAAATCTGCGGGAACTGATTGGCTGAATCCATCCTTTTATCAACATAATTGAGATTTGGTAGGTCCATCACTATGTAAAATGGTGCAGAAGGCTTTTGATTTTGGTCAGATGGATCCCATACTGAATAAGGGAGTAATTGTTCTAACTCCGAAGATTTTGCCTCCAACTCAAGTAGCACACTTTCGGCCAATTACGTTGATTGATGTAGGAGCTAAGGTCGTCACTAAGCTCATTGGAAACCGGCTGGGTAAGGTCATGCCGGAGCTGACTTTATTGACACAAACCATTTACATTAAAGGACGGCATATAGTGGAGAATATAGCAGCTACTCAAGAAGCTGTACATGTAATTCAAGGTCCAAAGAAAAGGAAGAAATGGATGGCTATCAAAGTGGATTTGTCACAAGCTTTTGACACACTTCGGTGGGATTTCATCAAAGACACTCTAAGCCAAATAGGTACTCCGAGTAAGCTTAATAATATTATCCTAAGTTCTCTAGGTAGCTGTAGTATTCAAGTATTATGGAATAGTGCAAAAGGAGAAAGCTTCAAACCTTCCAAGGGAGTGCGTCAAGGAGATCCAATCTCCCCATATTATGTTTGCGGATGATCTTGTATTGTTTGGAGAAGCATCTACTGACCAGGCTCAGGTTATCCGCGAGATTCTGATGGTTTTTGCATCATACTCTGGACTACATATTAATGAGCAGAAATCAAGCATTCTTCTGCCGGACAGCCTTCATCAAATCGAGAAGCAAAATATCTGTGATGTATTGAAGATTAAGCAAGCAGGCAGCTTTGGAACTTACTTAGGTACCAAAATTCACAAGGGTAGAGCAAAAAGAACACATTTCACAGAATTGATCAATAAGATTAGAAACAAAGCAGCCTCTTGGAATGTAAGGAGAATATCCATGGTAGGAAGAAACATTCTACGTAAAACAGTTATGGGAAGTTTGCCCGCATATGTTATGCAGTCAACAGTGCTACCTAAGTCCATAACTGCTGAAATGGACAAGATCACTTAGTCGTTCCTATGGGGAGACAGTCCAGGAGAACGTAAGGCACACAAGGTTTCATGGACTACAATCTGTCAGCCTAAGGACAAAGGGGGATTGGGCATTAGAAAGATGCAGGATCATAATGTTGCACTGATTCTTAAACTAGCCTGGGATCTCATCTCCCCACAGCCAAAGATATTTGTACTATTCTAAAGGACAGATCAGGACTGGAGGTAACTTGTCTCACGGTACCTGATCTTCTGATCAGCAAGGCTTTAGTTAGACAGGGGAACAAACATATTCCTTGCGAATGGATGGAGCTGTCTCCCAGTACACTTCTAAAGCCGGAATTGGAGGAGTAATCCAAGACAGTAACGGAGACTCCTTAGTAGCCTTCTCCAAAAAAATAGGAAGCAGTAATGTGCTCCAGATGGAGCTTTTGGCCATAATTTATGGCCTTGAAGTAACTGCCACACATGGATTCAGATGCCTGGTGTGTTATACGGATTCTAGAATGGCTCTGGAGATCATCCATCTAGAAGGAAATCAGTAATCCATGTCTCAATTCAGATCACGCATACAACAGCAAAGTGAAGAGTTTTCAGAGATTACTTTCTGCTACTCCCCAAGGCAAGAAAATAACGTAGCAGATATGTATGGAAAGCTGAGTTTATCGTTTCAGGATTGAAATATCTGAATCTACTCAGGAGGAAGAGATGTGGATGTACTTGGACCCCCGCTTCAAGTGGCAGCAGAAGGCTATGGGCATTTGCAACTTGCTTGTATGCAGTTTCTGTTTGATCCTCCCTAAGAATTATGTAACTAACCATTTTGTACTGGCACAAATAGTATAGTGCCTCCAATGTAAACAAATAATAATAATAATAATAATAATATAAATCCTAAACACTTTAAACACTAAACCTTATTAATCCTATACCTCAATCCAAACATCTCAAATCCTATATCCTAACCAAATCAAACCATACCAAACCAAACATACCCAGTAAATCCCGCCTTATATTCTAAATCTTATTACATGCCACAAGCTCGTAGAATGGAAAGCCAATATCTTTGATATTAGATGTTTGTTGATATTGAATGAGAATTATCTAATAATATTTATTCAAAATTTGTTATTGATGAATTTTGTGGTTGAAGTGATCGGTGTGAGCGATATATTTAGATCTTATTTTTTAGTGACTGATTTAGATTATGCTATGATATTAATATTATATTATTTTTATATTTTTATTTTATTTATTATTAAAAAAATTTGGATCCTAATTTTTTGAATTTTTAGCCCGGACTCAATTTTTGGACTTCCGCTCTTGCTTGGGAGCCGAAAAGAAATTCTCCCATTTTTAGCTTCTTGTTTATCATATGCAATAAAACGGAAAGGCATTCCATTAGGATTAAAGTAGAGATATCCATTTCGAATATTGATTATAAAAATTTTATTTAACCCAAAAAGTAGAAACATAATTGAAATAAAAATTCAAACCACAATATGACAATAAAATGCCACAAAATTTAATACAAACACACATATCCCCTTCTTATTCTGATACCTTAACAAGTATAGTAGTCACTTTACACTTTTAGGAAATCATATGTTCCTTAAAAGTCGATACATGGAACCAGACATGAAGTCATATTGTAATGAAGGGGATATCATTCACGTAAGGAAAATCAAGTTTTTGGTGGAGGAACAATTGCATCGTTGGGAGAGATACTTTTAGAATCCACACGCGGCACGCTAAGTGGTCCTGTTACGGTGGTGGTGAGGAGATTCAATTCCAGATCTGCAGTCAAATTTCCAACGTGAATGCTCGCTGTTGCATCGAGAAGCTGACGGCCATGGACAATACCGGTGGCAAAAAGTATTAATAAACCAGAGAGAAAAATTGATTGATAACCCATATTTTGTATGCACTTGCTGATAGTTGTTTTGTATATTTGGTTGTGTTTGTTCTATGTACACTTCGGTTGTTTATATAGATGAATTCATAAATGAAGCATTATTGTACAAACTCGGCCTTTACATTTGACTTTTGTACAATCTAGTCTTAACTGTAGGTTCTCATTTAATCAAACCATATTAATTGCTATAACGTAGAGCTTCATAGTTGAATAAAATTTTCCAAATCAATTATAGTTGACCAATTGAGAAATTTATACATAAAACTATTTCACCATGGATAAATTTATACATAAAACTATTTCAAAATTTATACATAAAACTATTTCGCGGTGCACCATCGATTTGCCTCTTTATTTTGTTTTGTTTTTAAAATTTTTTTAAAATTTTTACTTTATTTTTACTAATTTTGCTGCAGGGCCGTTAGGTGCAAGCAAAACTTTTTTTTTATAAATATTAATTTTTTTAAGTTTAATTCCCCCTGCCCCCATATTTATAGGAAGACCACTTCTCCCTTCCGGTATGAGACATTTGCAATGGGAGATTCCTATAAATATGGGGGGAGGGGAGGACTTAGTTTAAAAAAAATTAATAGCTTATGAAATGGGCTTTGGGTTTTGATGAAAACTTGAAGCTCAAAGTCAAATTTATTTTAAAAAAGACGTGTGGCAGCATCCGATTAGTTCAAATTTTTTTCAATTTTTTTTTTGAATTTTGGTCCGACCCGAACCCGGTTTTCGACCGGGTCTCGGTTTCCCGGTGCACCGCACCAGGAAACCACAAACGGCACGGTTTTTAACCACACGGTTTGCGCACATACGCGGTGCGGTTTTGCACCGATTTTCACCTCTATTCACTACATATAAACTTGAAGATACATAAGTTCAAAGATTCAATATGTACTATTTACTTCTTTTATTAGTAAATCCCATATATATAAGCACGAAGTTAAGCGCAAGAAAAGGAGACAGAAATTGTAGAAGTTCGGAAAATGATAAACCAGAAGAAAATTTCGAAAAGAAAATGATATGACGGAACGTGATTAGATGACAGAAAAGTATGAGTTATGCCATGACCCAATCACATGCTGACAAGTGTGTTTCTTGTACTTTTCTTATCTATTTTTCTTCCGGCATATAACTTTTGTTTGTGGTAGCCCCCGATTGATGGGTAGTTCTTTTAGAATTTTCTTCACCTCCCGAATGTTGGATCAAAATTTGATGGCTGAGATCAAAAGTGTTTTTAAATGGATGCTAAATGAGTCATTTGATCTGAATCATCAAATTTTAATCCAACGGTACAGATTTTAATTCGGCACTATAACATTCGGGAGGCGAAGAAAACTCAGTTATTCTAATCCAGTTTATTTGATTAATTTTATTATTATTTTCATATATGTTTAATACTATGTTTCGTCTTTTATCTATTTTCTGTATCTGATTTATTAGGCGAATCACTCACCGTTCCTCGAAACGGAGGTCATTATAATTATCATTATGTCATACGCTATAATTTAATATGTAATTTGATGATGTTTCGATAAGATTATTTTTATTTTTAATGATGAAATTATTTTTATTTTTTTGGGAAATTTATAGCTTTATATGGTATGGAATTAGAACACTGTAAAAATGCCTCGACTGTTCATGGATTCCAAACGCGAATCTTCATACGGTCTATCTTCAAATGGAGGTATACGCTGTCCTATTAGCAAACACCTCCGGCCAAGGAATTAATCTACATAGTTGCTCAGCATTGAGGCGAAGATGAGAGAAGTCGTGCTAGGAGAGGATTAAGGTTATCAAGGATAGATGACAATGGAGTCAACTCCAAAATCCTGACGGGTTATTCCAGTGGTGAAGGACCTGAACGTCACAACTGTAAATGCGGGTTCGACTCCCACTAGAAGCAAACAATGCATTTGGGCCACCACCGCGGGCCTAAGCCCGAATGACCCGGTTTGTAAACGAGAGTGACTTTACATGAACACCGTATTAGGAGTTAAGACTAGTTAAGTCCGAAGGATTTGTATACTCATAGAGTTATTAAAAAAAAGTCCTCCTCGGAAGATTCGGTTTTTCTTCCCTTTTTTTCATAGGGTAAAAACGATGTGCAACTCCTTTGTTTCGCTATTAATAAAATCACTATTTAAAAAAATAGCTTTATATGGGTTCTTTATAATTGGGTTGAAATTTGATCATATTTTTAAGTTGTATGGTTGAATAGTAATCGACTTCGGACATGGACTCTAAGTATAACAATTTCATAAAAATAATTTCAAATAACTTGCATATAATGTACTATTCTTGTAAATTTTTTTATTAAAAATAATTAATTTCTGGGAGTTATTGTCCAGTGGTAGATTCATGAGCTATATAAACAATGTAAAAATATTTAGGGCATCAATTTTTGCTAGAAAAAGGAGTAAATAACAAACATAATTTTGTTAACTTATTTTTAATTTGTACGCATGAGCATGTATTTATATATCTTTTGTTCTTACGAAAAAAATTTAGCCAGTTGAATGGTGTAATAAATAATTGCTTTTTATGTATCAATTTTCTTATCAAACTAACCTGTCATTTTGAGAATTTCAGTGAAATATTTTACAGGTGTAGTACCTAAATAATTTAACATGTATTAAATAATTATAGCATGTCCTTACACTAAATTTATGTAATTACTAGTATGTTGACAATTGAAAATAGCAAGCTTTCTGGACCATTTGAAAATTGACATATACAATTGAGTTGAAGTTTATAATAATTGGGTGAGTAAATTTTAATTTACCTCCCTGTGGTTTGGGGTAAATACAATTTACCCCCTCGTGGTTTCGAAATTGCATATAACCCCCCTGTGGTTTCGAAATATTTCAATATACCCTCGCGTGTACTACACTCGCCGGTAGTGAGACTGGGCGACGAAAATTGGAGAGAAAAGTACCATTTTACCCATGATATAATTTTTTAAATATTAAAAAAATTACACGAGAGTTGACTATCATTATTTCTGGCAAATTTATTCATAAGGCCATAATATATCAATGACATTACTTCACATAATCTTGATTTTGTAAAATCTATTTTTTTGTTAAGACACAAAACACTTTAAAATTTGATAAGAAACTAATTCAACTTGTATTTCTACCCAATGTACCAGTTTGCAGGCGGATTATCCTTCTCTGTCATCATAATACTCAATTAACACCCATGTAATCAAAAACCAGATACCTAAGAACAGAATCTGCCCAAATCAGCAACATCCTAACTCAATACTTCTGCACAGTTTGCTAATAAC
>JAOYMZ010034289.1:0-32361 GCA_025802335.1 Pinguicula primuliflora | reverse complement strand
GTTTTCATTCAAACAAAAATTTCAAAGTACATGTACAAGTATAACCAGCCTACATATCAACATTCGCCCCCATATCCATGGCTAGATAGAGACTACATATTCAAAGCAAGAAGTGGAAAACGTAGCCAATCAGTTAATGTTGCAGCCGTAGGAGTGCGCCCATAAGCTTGAAGCCAAAGCCAGACTTCTACATTGATTATTTCTTCCATTTGCAGCAACCTTTGCTATCAAAGCGCACACAATTCCTCTCTTTCCACATATGCCACACTGTTGTTGTTGGGGTCCATATAGCAATAGCAACATCCGTCTTCAATTTTCTTCTCATCAGTTTTAGATATTCCCTCAGATTATCTTTTGCATTAGGCACTAATTAATATATGAGATACTCCCAGCAATTTATAGATATTTTCCTAGGTTTCTCTTGCATGATCACATATAAAAGAACAAGTGTTTGGCCCATTCTAGCTCCTTCACACACCATATGCACAGACTATGACCCTCTGCTACCAGAATGCCTCTTCTTTTCAGATTATCAATTGTGTACAGCGTATCCAGCAAGATCCTCCACGCAAAGCACTGCAAGCGGCGAGGAACTAGTTTACACCAGACGATCCCAAGCATATCATCCCCTTGCGTTATAGCTCCAGTAATCACCTTGCCCAGTAGATTGTACGCTGAAATCTGCCATTTAACTTAAAGTTTGCAACTCTGAAGCATCTGCCATTTAACTTTGAAATCAGTACATCTGGGTTTTCATTCTAGTATAGCAAATGAATCCAAATTCCAGCACATTCCTGCCCAACATATTCTTTCTTTTTTTGCTATCTACACATCTTTAACCACGACATGCTCTCCAAAGAACTTCCTTATTCATTCTGAATTCCAAGCATGAGGAAAGTTTGTGAAAAATAAGGTGATTAGACTCTCCATCATTTATTTTATTAGTTCATTCATGCTCATTCCTTGATTCCACGCTAATGTAAGAGTTTGTGTACTAAGCAGGATAAGGTGGTTGCAGAGTTGTTTTCGGTACAAGACTGTTTTCTTGGTAAAATGATAAAAAAAACAAGAAAATGGAGACACAATTGCGCACACCCAAACGGTGTTGAACACCCAACCATAGATTTAATCCAATTAACAACTAATAAGTGGACAAATGTGCAAAATCCGTACCCAATTTTCGTGCTCTATATCAGGTCTCGTTTTCTAGTTGCTGCCATGAATGTCATTCACAGCCTCCTCCGAATGGCCCTCCCTCCAGCTAGATTCAACCAGGTTAGGCTAACCACAAGGGGAGGGAAATTTCCAACATTTACTCATCCAGCAAATGACCTTGACAAATCATCTAATGAGAATTAAATTAAGCATTCCATCAATAACCATTTATGTACTGCTCATCAGTTAGTTAATCATTCTCTAGATTTCAACACTGATGATGTGATGAGTGTTATTTTTCGTCACATTTCGCTGGACCAGTAGGGCGATTTCGAATGCTGCTGCTTATTCCATTCCAGCACTATTCCATGTTACATGGACCTACAGTTATTGATCAGTTTCACTACAGTTGAGACGGTTAGCATCTCGAAGAAGGATCCTAATCATGCTCCCAGAGTGCACCACGGGCAATTCAGCTCGAAATCGAAGGTATCCTGCTGATATTGACAAATGATGTTAGCGTCTAGTAATATCAAAACAAGAAATGCCTTAGATATACGAGATATCCATATTCTACAGCAAAGGAAGTAGCCTAATATTGTCTCTGCTTGTACAGTATAACATGGCTTCCAATGAATACTGCTCCAAATTAAATTTTAACAGCTAACCATACGCTAGAATGCACTTCGATCCCACACTTTTATTTTCAGCGAACAAATCAAATCTATCGTTCCCAGCTTAGGATCAAGCACAATTAGGTTGAGGAATGATATTTATTATTGAGTTGGCTTCATTGCATAGAATGGAAGAATCATATATCTAAAGTTATGATTCATTACAACCGTTCCTGCAACTCAGTATATCTAGTACAATGACTTGTATTATTGCATTTTCAGTTAGTATTTGCTCATCTATGACTTGGAGAACCTCATCATCAGTGAAAAGATATTGAGGCCATCATTTTATGCATTTATTGAGAACAAGGGAATCGGAAAGAATAACGACAAAGCACAACCTTGTAATAAGTTTGAAATTGTTCGTGCTCTGTACATCCCTCTCAGATTTTATTATATCCTCTATGGTTAGGGGGGAGGATCAAAATAATGAGAAATACTCTTAGTAGATATGCCATACAAGCGGTGAAGCGTAAAGTTTGTTATCAGTTGAAATTCATAAAATCTTACACGAACGTATCGGGTTATACAAGATCAAAAAGATCCAACATCATTAAAATAATTTTGATACAACAATATAAACCTCAGAATGCTCGATGAATCATGATGTGAGTACACCGACTAGGTTTAAATATTCCTCATATCAAAACACAGAAGCTTTAATGTCATCTACCTCTTATTCATTTTAAACCAGAGTAGCAAAATGAAAGAGATCCTATATCCCAAAGATGAAGGCTTAACTAAGCAATTAGTTATGGATGAAACCTATTGAGAGTTATATTGGAGATTCATATAGTAGAGCATACATTTCAAGTAATTCAAAAGAATGATTTGTCTAGTTAACGTGAACAATCGTTTTTTGGACTATAAGAGTTCATGTGCGTTCCTTGTTAGTTCACAATTCATTATTTAACAAAAGACTAAAGTTCAAAGTTTCATTCAAGCCCATCTGCTATTCAAAAAGATTGTATCCTAAAACTAACAAAGAGTCGTCGCAAATAATGAACAGAAATTAATTTAGATCAAATATGATGAGGTTGTCGTACTCACTTGAATATCCCCTACGCAAGGCAGAAAACATCATCAGTCATCAAAAGAATGTACTGCAAAATTCTCAGAGGCATATCACTGAAGTCCAATGGTGGAAACCTCAACTCCCTCACTCTACTGCATTCCCCTGAATCTCCATTTCCGTTTGGCAGATCTTTGGCACTATAAGTTTTACTCACATCCAACTTCCTATACATATAAACAACTCTTCTCTCAGAACATTTCGACTCTTTTTCATCACTATATGTCCTGTAAAGACTCCATCCGCTTCCCAGCATTGCCTTAGAAAATTTCTCCATTGACTCAATCCTCTCACTAGTTCGTGTCGCAAACAAGGCAAGCGAGGTACAATGCCAATTATTATTGCTCAAAGATTCAGTTTTTTCTAATGGGTCACCATTGTTTTTCAAGAAAGCCAGCTTGAAGTAACCTTTGGAGAGACTGACGAAAAGGCGGAGGTGGGACAGAGAAGCCGTGCTGAAAGAAGGGAAAGGCAAAGGAACACTATCGTTCGGCAATGACCATGAGTACATAGATGATGATGGCATCGAGGACACATTTGAAACTGACGACGAAGAGACCGAGGATGACGCGGAACATAGAGTCGGTGGCCATGAAAATATGATGTGGGAGAGAGATGGGTTTGGTTGAAGATCCATGCCAATAGCTCTAGCGATTGAGGCTAATCTGTAGGTGTCTTTGACCCATTCTTTGGATGGATTGAAGAGCAACAAGGGAACCCTGTTTCTATAGTTGGTGATTCCGATTGTATCTTCATCGTTCGCATCAAGATTATCATGGTGGATGTGGAGAAGAAGAGGATTGTTGGATACATGAAGACCGGAAACCAAATCGCGGACCAATTTTAGTGTGAACATCTCCTTTTTACAAAGGGGGACAAGAAGTAAAGCTCAGTTTTTCGGTCTGGAAGAAGATTTGGTTGCCCGGATAATAGGTCTCCATTTTAAGAAAAAACGCGTGTCCTCCAAATTCAGCTCGTTCTAAATTTTCCGAAGAATTAAGGAAATTAGAGATCTTGATTAGGTACAAAAAATTAGGTAAAAAAAGATCTTGATTAGGTTTAGGCAGTGTTAGTGAATGTGGCGTCTAGTGAGCCGGCCCTGAATTGGGATTCGTGTGCCCGCCCAGGCCGCTTGAATGCATGGTGGTGCAAGATACTTTATGTTTGTTGTAGATGATTTTAGTTGGAGAATTTGGGTTATACTTTTAAAATCTAAAGATCAAGTAATTGATAAGTTTAAGGAGTGGAAACAATTGGTTGAAACTCAGAAAGGTTTTGAAGTCAAATACTTAAGAATTGATAATGGTCTAGAATTCTGTAATTTGGACTTTGATAATTTCTGTGCACTTCATGGCATCAAACGACATCACTCAGTTAGACACACAAAACAGCAGAATGGGGTTGCTGAGCGCATGAATAGAACCTTGCTAAATAAAGTTAGATGTATGCTTGTTACGTCTGGTTTATCTAAGAAATTTTGGGAGGAGGCACTATACACTGCTGCATTTCTTGTGAATAGAAGTCCTTCAAGTGCTGTTAATTATAACTGTCCAGAGTTTATTTGTTATGGAACTGTGTTGAGCTTGACAAACTTGAAAGTTTTCGGATGTGCTACTTATGTTCATACTAAGATAAGGAAATTAGGCCCTAGATTAATAAAATGTGTTTTTTGGGATATCAAGAAGGTATTAAGGGCTATAGACCGTGAGATAGGTCAATACGTGGTATAAAAGTTGTTATTAATAGAGATGTGGTGTTCAATGAAGTTGATTTTCCGACTTAGGTCCTAATTTGCATGTTTCTGAACCTATATTATCTGAATACGTGTCGAGAAGAATATCTCTTGAGAAGGAGATTTCTTCCAAGGCTGACAGTGAGGTGGAGTTGCAACCTATTCCACCTATTAAGGTGGAGGTTGAAACTCAAGATTCTGGTATAGAATCTGTCCCTCCTCACATGGCAGATACCTCTGAGGTTTCTGCTGAACCTTCGGGTATTGAAAATGAGAGTGAAATTGTTGAACACTTATCTGCACAACCTGATGATACATGTATAAGTGATTATGAATTAGTAAGGGATAGGGAAAGAAGAATTGTTAAACCAAATCTGAAATATACTAATTTTGCTGAGATAGTTGCTTATGCATTTGTGGTTGGTTAGCAAGTGATGCATTATGAACCTGTTCATTATTTGGATGTTGTTAACTGCCCTGATGCTAGCAAATAGATTGTAGTCATGAATGATGAAATTAACTCTTTGAATTAGAATGATACTTGGATATTAGTTCCTAAACCTAGGGATAGGAAATTTATTGGTTGTAAATGGATATATAAGTGTAAAGAAGCTAATGCCGAATGTGAACCTGTTAGGTATAAGGCAAAACTAGTTGCTAAAAGATTTAGTCAACGTGAGAGTATTGATTTTAATGAAATTTTTGCTCATGTTGTAAAATTTAAAACCATTTGGATATTACTCTCAGTTGTTGTATGCTATGATTTGGAATGCGATCAGTTGGATGTGAAAACTGCATTTCTGTATGGTGATTTAGATGAAGAGATTTTATGGAATAGCCTTTAGGTTATGTTGATTCTTTAAAACCTGATCATGTCTGCTTGTTAAAGAAATCTTTGTATGGCCTTAAACAGGCACCTAGACAATGATAGAAGCGTTTTGACTGTTTTATTACAAGTCTTGGGTTCATAAGAAGTCAGTATGATAGTTGTTTTTATTTTATGAACAAGAAGCATGCTACTGCATATCTTTTACTTTATGTTGATGACATGTTAATTATCAGTGAATCTAGATGTGATATAGATGTCTTGAAATTAAAACTGAAGTCTGAATTTGAAATGAAAGACTTAGCAGAAATTAGGAAGATACTTGACATGGAAATTGATAGGAATAAAGAGGCTGGAATTTTAAAGTTGCATCAATCTGGTTATATTAAGAAAGTCTTGCATAAATTCCGTTTTCAGAATGTGAAATCAGTCAGTACACCACTTGTTTTGCATTTTAAACTCAGTAAGTCTCAATGTCCAACTACACTGTCTGAAACTTTGGAAATGGAGAGTGTACCTTATTCGAATGTCTTAGGTTCTCTTATGTTTGCTATGGTTAGTACACGATCGGACTTGTCTTTTGCTGTTTCATTCTTGAGTCGTTTTATGTCTAATCCTAGTTTAGAGCATTGGTCTGTATTAAAATGGGTGTTTAGATATCTTAAGGGAACTTCTGATTTAGGTTTAATCTTTAAGAGGTATAGTAATAAATTGGATTTATGTGGGTTTGTTGACCCAGACTATGCTAGTGATATAGACTCTAGAAAATCAACAACTTATTATCAATTTCTTTTAGGAGATAACTGTATTAGCTGGAAATCACAACTGTAACACATTGTAGCTCTCTCTACTATCAAATCTGAATACATAGCACTGACTGATTGTTTCAAAGAATGTGTCTGCTTGCAGAGGTTACTTTCTGAGTGTGAAATATTGGCTGATGTTGGTACTGTTCATTGTGATAGTCAATCTGCAATTCATTTAACCAGGAACCCTGTTTTCATGAGAGAACTAACGCATTGATGTTAAATTGTATTTTATTAGAGATATGGTAGCTGATAAGCATGTATTACTTGAAAAGATTGATACAAAAGACAATCATGCGGATATGAGGACTAAAGTAGTTACTAATATGAAATTTAAATTGTGTTGAGAGGTGAGGCATGAACACTGCATTTTTGTGGTAAAACAATTGTTGGTTACTTGCTGTTTTGGGCTCTAACTATCACTGCAGGTACGTATATGATTATTTTTGGGTCATGTACCTAAAAATGTGGAGATTGTTGGGATTTTGGGACATGACCCGTATTTTTCCTAACCCGTATTATGTTTGTTTGCTTGTTTAAATCATCCGTGCACGTCCCTTAAACACATAAGAGCCGAATGATGTAAAACATCTCAAGTCTAAGTCTTCGGACTTTATTATGACTTGTCGAATTGTCAACCGAGTTATGTTTTCATAACTTGGAGGTTGAAGTTCGTATACTCAGAATTACTGTCTACTCAACCTCAATCTTCGGGTTTTCTGGTTTATTGCTACGTAGAATTGTGCTTGTGAGTTAATTTCTGGGCCAAAGTGTTACTAGGCCTGTGGCTAGACATACTGCTGGGCTGGTGCTTGTGGATATTTGGGCCATCAGGTCATATTGGTGCTTACCTATTTTTATCTTCTCTTGGGCTCCAGATTGAGTTTGTGTTGCTAGGCTTATTCAAACCTTTTCTTTGGCCCGTCTTCATTATAGATCTTGGTCTGTGATATAAATAACTCAAACCCCGTATCAATTCGTCACTTTTGTAACTCTCTACGGCCGAAATCCTATTTTTCACTCTCGAAAACTCACCACTTCTTTTGAGCTTTCCGGATTCTTCGGCCTCTTGCTGATTCTGAGCCCAGATTTGGACTCCTCGTCTCATTCTCGTTCTTTTGAACCAATTACTTCGTCGATTTCGTGTGTTGAATGACAGTTACATTTAGAAACCTCGTACTGGCGGCTCGTGTTTTGCGGTTTTCTAGCGAGTTCTGAACAGATCATCGACTGATCTATCTTTGACATACAGGATTTCACATTATTTCATCATTTAATCTTGCATGCAACTTTATACCATATACTGTTTATATTTCATCTATCGACTGATTTCTAGTATTTTTGTGTAGATCTGAGTAAGGTCGGAGGACCTCACAGTTATATATAGACTGGAGGTTGAGGCCAGCTGTTACAAATGGAATATCTATCTCACTTCAAATTGGGTATAAATGAAGTCTATGATGTGCACCATACATCCAATAAACAAAAATGCTAAACGGTCAAAAATTTCATGGATAGGTAACCCCTTTGAGAGCAAGTGCAAAGAAAAATACACTTCCTATTCGTAATAAGTAGCCAAAAGAAATGTGTATTTTAGTTACAACACACTGAATGTGAGTACTGAGGTAATATATCATACCACAACATGATTCATCACTCATACCACCAGGCACCAACTACATAGATAAAAATTTAGGGTAAATGACCAGAAAAATACTATACACCACCTCCCTTGCACACATTCATATTACCTCCCTCTCACATTCATGTACAATGGGCCCCATACACACCAACACGTGTATGTGTGTGCTCACTAATGCAGATGTGTGTGAAAAGGGAATGGCGTATATTATTTCCCAAATGACCATTATTGAGCAAAAGTTGTTAGTCAATTCCTCGAGCCCCCAAATGTCTTTAATTCTATTGTCTGGCGTGAAGAAGAAAAACATACATGTGGAGGAAAAAACACATAGGGCGAGGCTCTATATATATTGTACATGAAATCACTATAAACATATACGAAAGAGGAGTGGAAAAATAAAATGGAAGAACTCTTCCCGTGGAGTATGGATTCTTCTCGAACCACATAAATGTGTGTGCATTGAATTCCTTTAAAAGTAGTCATTATTGGTTGTCAGAAGAGATGCACAGGTAAACTAGTCAGGCCAAATGAAAACTTTACCTAGTCGCCATTACATCTTCTTTAACACCTAAATTTGATAATCAAATTCACTTTCAGGAATGGGTCCAACAAAATATTGTATCTTTCACTCTGTATTGATGTTCATTTTATTTCATTGTTTTTTAAAATTGGAGTAAAAAATGGAGATGAAAATAGAAGAATGAAATTTTCATCATGTTGTCGCTCCTATAGGTTAGGTTTGACTAGCTCTTTCCAATGTACTTGTGGTACCAGTAACTCCGACTGTACCAGTACCTTGAGCTAACCAGATCAAAACGATGGTCCGATTCTAGTACCAGTACCAGTACTATTTGGTTCCGGTACTGGATCGGGAAGTAGCGGTACAACTACCATTCGTAAAAAATTCAAAAGAATCCTACAAAATGATGGAAAATCAATAAATATAAAAAATGTAATACTACGATTCCGATACCAATAGCAGTTACTACCGGTTCGGAGTAATGGTAGCACAACAAGAGGAGGGTTCTAGTAACCCTCCAAATGTTCATTTGTCCAATCCTATTCCGTCCCGAAATGAGGAAGCATGTGATGTTACTCCTCCAGCACCACCTATTGTTGTGAAAGATGAAGATGTGAAGGTATATTAGTGCTAAAGATGGCATCTTTTTTCTGTTTGTGGTCTGGTTTGCATGACTAAATAATATAGCATTAAATATGCAATTAATGGCATGTTCCTATATGTGATTGAATATGTTATGAATGTTTTCTGTAATTTTGACAGTGTGTTACTTGATGTATTACTTACCATGTTAGATTCGATTATGTGTGTAACTAAGAGTTTCGTGTGTGAGGGTCATGTAGCAGTAAGTTTTTAAGCTAAAGATACCATCTTTTGTATGAGTTTTGCTATGTTCTTTTGCATAGTTGTAGATTTAGCATTTAATGTACAAGTAATTGCGATGACTGTAGATTTAGCATATGGTGTTAGAGTGATGGATTTGGTTCTGCGATATAGACACTATATGTTGCTTGATGAGTTTACTATGTTAATCTACGTATGTGAGTAAATTTGCGTACTTAATTCTAAATGATTATTAGGCTGAGTTTGCAAAGTGGGAAGCCTCCATAGCCAAGCAGAAGAGGCTATTGGCATGGGAGACTAGCCTCGAGGAGAGGCACAGAATGAAGTCCTGAAAAGGAAGAGGAAGGTTGTGGCCAAAAGGGAAGAAAGGATATAATGCTAAGGCAAAAGCTAAACGGCAGAGGATAAAACAAGCTCTTGAAGCAGGCTACCGTGAAGAGTGGCTATTTGACTTAGATAGCTCCAGTGAGGCAATACCTGAATCCATAACTGACATCTCCTACCACTCCTCCCATAAACATTCAGAAAGTGAGGATTCCATGAAGACCACCTCCACCATGATGGGACCTTCCTCCTACCCCTCTGATCCGGGGGACGAGAAAGATGAAGAAGAGGAGGACTCGGATCTTGAGAAGGAGGATAAGAATGAGGAAGATGAGGATGATGATGAAAATGATGAAGAAGCAGATGGTGATAACTTCTGAAGTATGGCATGCCCTGCATCAGATTTCGTGATATAGTGTCATCCGTTTTTTGATGGTGATGTTGTTGCCATTTTGGCTTGCTAACATGTAAATGTGGTCCACTTTTTGAAACAGCTGGTCTGTGTTGACAATGGATACATTATGATGATTTTACTTATTCACGTTAATGATCCTTCTTCTATTTTATATTTTAACGTTAATCTTCATCATTCTAAAACTGCTTAAAACATAGCAACTCATGACCAAGAACACAAGTTTAATCAAGGAGAACAAAAAACTAACATTCAGTCCAGTACATTGAACTACAAGGTCAGTAACTAGACTTTCAGGCACCTCTTGTGTGATAAGGGTGACACACTTCTTGTTGAATCCCTTTCGAAAACCATTATCTGATCTGAATCCCTTATTTATACAAAATATCATTACCTCTATGAGTGCCTCTTCTTCCAAAAGACTGAAATGAATTCTTGTGTTCTATATTGGTCCAATATGTTTTTGTGGTGACCTTGCGGGTTCCTTGGTCGCTGTTGCTACTACCATTGCTTCAGGGGGATTGTATGATAGCTTTTTCTTCGCCTGCGCAGTTCCACTAGTTGGTCCTATAACCCTTATTACAACAAACTTATTAATATCAAATATATAACACAATTTCTGATATTAAACAACTTCTTGGGATTTCGAGAACATCTGTTACTTGGACCCCATTCCTTCAAATGATATCCAGGGAACCTATAAGGAGTTAGAAATCTCTCACCATTGGTATAACCACCATCACATAGGTGATAGTTACATGTATTAGGGATCCATTAGCCACAAGTCAGCATTATGTAAACTACGTATCACCATTACAACCACAGTTACCTTATGGCACCCTGAAGCCATGAACCCTAGTCAGTACGATACCCTACTATCTGTGACAGATCCCTCCCAACTGCTTGCTACGTACACAAACTTTCCAGTTGTATCAACCACACCAAGTACGTTAAACGTCGTGTGACCCTTTCTCGTTCTGTACCTTGCAGAGTCATCAATAGGTGCATGTCAAAGGATGTATGTATCATCCAAAGCACCCAGACAGACCTATGAGAATTAGAGCAACATGAGTCCTTACACTAGCCACACACATTCAGTCTAGGTGATGAATTGATGATGTCCCATACCTTGAAATATTTGAACTTTCCATCTGGACATCCTTCACTCACAGGTTTGGATGTGCAATGGAAATGACTTGACAGCCGAAGTACAGTTTCTAACACCCTATGAAAAAAATTGCTAACAGTACTAAGACTTCTTTCAAAATCTGTTCCAAGGATTCCAACTTTTTTATGATGCCCCAGTAAACGCCGAAAAATTGATTCTAAATAGTACTTACCATCCTTTAACCCTCCCTCTTGTACCAACAGGTTTACAAGTTTGTTGAATATATCCTTATGCATTCTTAAATTGTTAAAATATTCTAAGGCAGACCCACCAGTCATTCTAGACACAAACGCAGACTGTCGTTTCTTCTTTGTATTAAGACTATATATTGGAGGTGTTACACATTTGAGTCTTTTCAACGTAGCAGCTTCATCACGCCCGTACTCATCATACGGTTCATCAAGAGTCCATAAGGCAAACAATGTACTACCATTGTTTCCAATTACATCCATCTAAACATACACGGTGGTATATAAAGTTTAGTACGTACATAATGCAATGTATCAAACACAAAATCCTATAAATCCACATGAATTCCAAAAATTATTATATATAATCTGTTTAGGTTTAATGTGTTACCTCGTATGTAGTCGCGGATCTTGGATTTGGCATCACGATTCCTTGATTGCGTGAAAAAGTCTCTAAGGTTTGTGAGTTCTGATTATTTCCTTCCAAATATTAGAGGATGAATGTGAAGGCCGAATATGGGATTACCATAATTTTTTAGTATTGATTTTTGGGTCTGGATTTCAAATTAATTCCAAAAGTATGCGCGACCGGAAATCAATCTCATAATCCGATTTGACCACTGTGTTTTTTTATGTGGTGTTATGGACCAATCCCAAGTGAATCCCACATAATACCGCCTTATATGATGACCATCTATGCATTCATGTTCATTTTATTTCATTATTTTCGAAAGTTGGAGCAAAGAATGGAGATAGAAGAATGAAATTTTCATCATTTGTCGCTCCTGTAGGTTAGGTTTGACTAGCTCTGTCCAATGTACTCGTGGAACCGGTACCCCCAACCGTACCAGTACTGTAAGCTATCCGGATAAAAAAGATGAGTCTAATTCTGGTAACGACCAGACAATAGTGGTACAACTATCGTTCTTAAAAAAAATTCAAAAGAATCCTACAAAACGGTGGAAAATCAATAAATATAAAATTAAAATTAAAATGTGGTACTGCGATTCCGATACCGGTAGCAGTTACTATCGTTTTCGGTTAACGATAACAGTACTGGTACCATTATCCGATTGGTACCGGTATCCGACAACGAGAATACTGGTACCAACGGTCTTCCTTAGGCAACCCTAGGTTTGACAGGAATAAAAGTTTTTTTTGTGATAGTGCACATGGTAATCACAACTTTTTTGCTGAAAACGAGCTTC
The DNA here is from genome assembly GCA_025802335.1 of Pinguicula primuliflora. Taxonomy (NCBI): domain Eukaryota; kingdom Viridiplantae; phylum Streptophyta; class Magnoliopsida; order Lamiales; family Lentibulariaceae; genus Pinguicula; species Pinguicula primuliflora. The sequence continues at coordinate 19,791 of JAOYMZ010034289.1, read as the reverse complement.
CTGATCTCACATTGAGATCAGTTTATTTGGATCAACAATCTACAACAAAGGATGCAGCTATTGAATAAACCTGCGGTCTTTCTTGACACGGAGGTGAAAGCTATACTATTAGCTTGAGCCTCCAGTAAAGGTACAGTTGCTGCACTTGTCTCTAAATGATTATCACTGCTTTTAGGTTTATCCCTCTTCTTGGATGTCATTGATGTTTTTAATTATTGCTGATGAAACGAGGAACAATATACTGGCATGGCAATGAGAATGGGAGCAGTTGATGTCGTGCTGGATTATATGTTGCTCTAACATGAGGTAAATGGGAGCAAATGCAACCTGAGCTTGCAGAAACAACATAACCCGAGCCATGGAACATCTGAAATTGTGCTGGAGAGCTATATTGTTATGTTGCTGTTGGCGAAAATTCTAACAGGGAAGAAAGCTAGGAGCTTACCCAAATGACAGCAGAATGCTCTAGTCTTCCTCACATTTCGATTGCAAATTGGAAAAAATTCAGATTACCTCGGCTGCCACGGATTCCCCCAATATGTGAATCCTCTAGTGGTATTCTCTACAATAGAGGTGTGCACTAAAATCTTAGCAAACACCTCCGGGCAAGGTACCGTGCTGAATCTGTGATCTAAACATTGCTGGAACTTAAAATGATTTGTTGCTGCTTTATACATCCAAGCATCTAACTGTGAAAAGCTAACTCTACTTGATTGTGAGGGCATTGGACTATATGATCCTCTGAGACATCATACTGTCTTCAGCGTCCAATTTTGGAATGAAATCATGCTCCTGTTGTATTAATCCAAGACGATGGATCAGAAGAAAATTACTGGTGAGCACTATCTCCAAAAATGCAGTTGCTTATCTACATTGAAGCTGGAAATGAAAGGAGCAGCTAGAAAAAAGGAAGTTGGGCCTGAAGAATGGGCCTGTGATAATCTTCATTTGGGAAAAGAGATCTAAATGCTTAGTTGCCCCTAGAATATAGGCAATATTTTGGTTTTGTTTGCTTTCTTTTTTACACTTTTCGTTGTAAAAACTTTTGGTGGAGGACAAGAATAAAAGTGAGTCCTTAAATTATAATTTCTTTATTAAATGTGATGATTACTTGTGCAATTAAAATTCACTTAAAAACTATTTTTTTAATAAAAAATTCCTATGATGTCATTTATTACCAAAAACTATTTACATGGTGAACAACTCATTATATTTTACATTGCAAAAGTCCTTTTTCCGCATGTACTGTACTTGTTGCAAGAGAAGCTGAGCACATCTCACTGTTGCAAACAACAAGTTGAGCACAAGTACATGAAGCCAATAGTTTGTGGCAAGAATGAAGACAAAGGTTTAGGGTGATTGATTGCTACTATCTCTCACTCAAGTTAGGCCCTAGAAGTCTGCTCACACACATGTAAGCCATATATGAGAGATCATTTGATTCTTTCTAACTCCATCAATGAGAGGAGCCCTCATCTAAACACTAACCCCCAAATGAGAGTGATAGAGTTGAGGCTTGAACTGAGGTCATTGCAAAGTTCATGCACTAGGGTAGACGTTTGAAGGTGAAGAGCTCAACTCATTCTTAGTCAAGTATAAGGTAGGCAAGAAAGGACACATTAGTAGCTGATAGGGGACATGAAACTAGTAGAGGTGTGTTGACATTCACCACCCCTAAATTGTCCCTAGAGTTTCTCTGTGAGGTCATGCTTATGCATCATTGCTTCTTTCTTAGTTCATCTTGTAAACCAAACACACCTACACCTTGCACCACATTCCATGCTCATTAGCTACTGTTTTATTGGTGCAAGGACACACATCCTACGTTTCTTTCATCTCTGATATACCTTGCTTATATTCTTGAGGACAAGCATGATTCTAAGCGTGGGGTAGTTGATAAGCCATGATTTGATCACGTTTTAGGCTCATTTATGTATTCATTTATCTACAAATCTAGGCTTATATCATTGATTTTCCCTTGATTTATGCTTAAATTCATGTTCATGTGTTCTAAATAGGATTTAGTGCAGTTTGAGGCACAATCTGTGCAAACTGATGCAAAAGGAGATATTATATGCAAAAACAATTCCAAGGCACAAGAACACCTTCAACCGGATGCATTTCATCACATTTGAAGGTCCAAAATATACCTAGACGTGTGAGAAGGTCTTGTGTGCAACAATGTATACAAAATCAAGCCAATACATGAAGGGGGGACCAATTGGACAAATTTGGAAATGGACCACGGAGCTTCCAAAAGCTGTTTTGTCAAATCAGGCCAAAACTTAGCAAAGACTGCCAAGCCCTTCTAACAGCCATATCTCTTCAGCCACGATGAGGGAGAGGTTTCTATTTTTCAGGGAGTTAGGTCAGGAGCTCCTCTACAACTTTGGTGAGGAATGGGATGCTGAAAATGCTGCCAAGACCGTCTACTAACGGAAAATATCATTATTGGTAAGGATCACAGTGCAGTGACACTCCTGCCCCTTGCATGGAGCATATCTCGCACTTGGCTGCAAGAATGAATCAATCATTTCACCAGAAGATACCTAGGGCATTCCTCTTCAAGCCATCTTCACAAGTTACCGACATTTGAGGCCATAAGCAGGTAGTTTGAGGCCCAACAATACACACGAGTCCACCTGCAACTGTAATGACAGAACAACTCCTAAATTATGTTGCAGCTCAGCATACACTGCAAGGGCCGATCTGCCATAGCACCAAGAACTCATCCTATACCTGGTTGAGAGATGCATTCGATCAGAAAGAGGCTGGACATGAATAAATCACAAGAGGGCACAAGGAGACTCTTGGAGAAGCAGAATCAGCACCAGCTTGGAGCTTGTTGATCCAGTCTATTTCTATGGCTTTGTATCTGCTTTCTTTTGTAGTTGTCTTAGCTCATGCCTTAAGCATGAGCTAATCCTCTGAACTTAGGGCTCAGTTGAGCCCTCATTTTATGTAATCCACATTTTCTATTTAATCTAAACTTTGGATGAAAGTTAGATTCGTGATTACATTGTGATTCATATGAGTAATCTATTTGTGCACGGATAGATCACTCTCATTTAGGCCTTACAATTGATGAGACCAATAGAAGATTCATTATATGGCACCCTAAGCACACACATGACAAGTCCTTGGGGTAGAGCACCCCTAATTTGTGTGCCACACTAGGGACATTCCAAGAGAACTCTGTTTTGGGGGTTATAGCCCAAGCCTGTGCACCATTGTATGTAGGGTGAGGCTCATAAGGCAAAACCCCTGCCTATATTTAGGCTAGACCAGCCTATAACCCAATAAGAAGCAGGATTGACATGAGTCCTATGGTGAAAAAGACATGAATCCAAGCTTAGTGATGTAGATTATTTTAGATGCATCTTAGGAAGGCAAGATACTGCCGCCTCAAATGTTTTTTCCTCTTGTTGCCTGATTCTGTTTCTTACTGTCTGAATTAATCCATTGGAGTGACAATTTTGGCTCATTTCTTAGATAATTTAGTTATAATCAGTAGTTTTAGTAATCAATCAAACCAACCTATGTCCATTTTTTCATGCTTTCAACTAGTGAACTAAATATGTTTGTTGCCTACTCTCTGTGGGAAAGACCTTTTCTCATGCACTGTATTACTTGATGATTGTATATGCTTGCACACATTTTAGGGAATCACCAGGCTTCTTTTGTAAGCTAGGGCCTAATGGTGAGTGTAAAGTCTTCCTTGTCCTTGCTCAACTTGTTAGATACATGAGTGTATCTAATTGAAGTACAAGATATCATCATTCCCTCCAATCTCCTCTTCTTCATTAAATGTTTGATATAAAGCGATTGATGTGTGACTTGTGGGCCCTTCTAGCCGGCCCTTTTGGCACAAAATATCTCCTTCATGTGGACTACAACACCAAATGTTGCATTTCGATCTCCTCATGCCTTGATGCAGCCAAGAATGTGTTCTTCCATGAGCATATGGTGCATTAGTTCTTCACTTAGCACATATGTTTCTGTTTTAGGGCCTTCTTCACTGTCTTTTTGTTGGATCAACTCCAAGTTATGCTTACTCCCTCACTAGACTGTGCATATACCTATTCCAGCACCAAATGAATACACTTTATGCATAGAATTCATGTATAACTCAATGTAAAACAACAAATAATGATATAAGCATGTACCAAGTAGGGCATATTATGCACCTATCATCCCACGTAATACCGACTTATACGGACACTCTATGTATTCATGTTCATTTTATTCCATTGTTTTCGAAAATTGGAGCCAATAATGGAGATGAAAATAGAAAAATGAAATTTTCATCATGTTGTCGCTCCTGTAGGTTAGGTTTGACTAGCTCTGTCCAGTGTACTCGTGGAACCGGTGCCCTCGACCGTACTAGTACTGTGAGCTAACCAGATAAAAAAAGATGGTTTGATTCTTATATTGGACTGGACAATAGCGGTACAACTACCGTTCATAAAAAAATTTAAAAGAATCCTACAAAATGGTGGAAAATCAATAAATATAAAATTAAAATGTGATACTACAATACCGATATCGGTAGCGATAACAGTACTATTACCATTATCCGAGTGGTACCGGTATCGGACGCTAAAGGGAATACCGGTACCAATGATATTCCTTAGGCAACACTAGATTTGACAGTGGTAAAGGTGAGTTCTTAAATTATAATTTATTTTTTAAATGTGATGATTACTTGCGTAATTAAAATTCACTTAAAAACTATTTTTTAATAAAAGAAATTCCTATGATGTCAGTTACTACCAAAAACTATTTACATACTGAACAACTCATTATATTTTACATTGCAAAAGTCCTTTCCGCATGTACTGTACTTGTTATATTATCAGTATTATCTTCTAGATCTTCTATAGATGGTGATTTACCCAAAAAAAATCTTCTATAGATGGTGGTAATAGGGTCAGATTTATTTTTCGTTTGCCAGTCTCTGCAATATGTGAGTTTTTTTTTCTTCTGAATTTGGATGTAAATCCTATGAACCAAGAAGACAGGCCCAGTGAAGCTTGATGTTTTGTGGGGAGGCAAGGAATAAACGAAGCTATGGACATGGGATCAAAAGCTGAACTTTGAGTCTAATTTTAAGCTTAAGATGACTACCAACGAAAGGAAAGAATACGAATGAGAGAATGGGAATTCTTATATCAGCCCCGATTGGAACAACCCATAAATTGATTCGAGATAAAGGACTGGAAAATTTTCAGAAAATATAGCAATTCCGGATATAAAGGACGGGGAAGTACGAAAAGAAATGAAGGAAAGAAGGTTAAATTGTATGGTCATTTGTTTAGTGTTGGTTGTGTTGTGTGCAGGTGATACTACTGATCAGCAGCAGAAATCCAGAAAATGGAGTCCTGGAGAGGGCTCTCCGTCTTCCATCAACAAAATTGGTTCGTCTTCAATCATACTTCCTTTATATGGGAACGTCTATCCCGATGGGTATGTAAGTTCTGCTCATTCATCCTTAAAAAAAATCGTCTTTTGTTAAAGAAAATTGAGATTGTGAAGTCAATATGATTGTTTGCCAAGAATAGATGCTTTTTGATTGTTCACAAAAAATCAAGGTTGTGAAGTTCTCGTTGTATGGTTTTGTCAGAGACTCGAGATTCCTAAACATTTTTTTTTTCAGATTTTACTTTGTTCAGGTTTTCCTTGGATATCCTCCGAAGCCCTATTTTCTTGATCCTGATACAGGGAGTGATCTTACCTGGCTTCAATGTGATGCCCCTTGTGTTCGTTGTACCACGGTAATCTTGATAAGTATTGATAAAACTGTAAGTGGCATGTAAAATACATGGCTGAATGGAGAGTTCTTAAAAGAATTGCTCATGACCATGATGGAAGGCAAATTAAATATATATGGGGAAGATGGAATGACCCCAGATCCCTGCGTAAGAGTGAGATTTACTGGGTATATTTGGTTTGGGAAGATGGAATGACGAAACCTGTCCCTCAATTTTGGATAAAGATGTATTAGCTTTTGTCTTCTGCTGAAATGGTTTGCTCCTGATGCGTGTTGTTATGTGTTCTTCCATGTCATTAAATAGCTGCTGTTTCAGGGATTTCACCCTCTCTACCGGCCCAGTAACGATCTCGTTATCTGCAAAGATCCTCTTTGTGCCTCCCTGCAGTCGAGCAACTACACATGTGACAATCCAGAACAATGTGATTATGAAGTTGAGTATGCAGATGGAGGCTCATCCCTTGGTGTTCTAGTCAATGACTTCTTTACAGTTAATGCCACCACCGGAGTACTCATGCGTCCTCGTCTAACTATTGGGTCGGATAGTTGTTTTTTTATACTCCCACTCTCATCTGTACACCAAAATTATGTACATGTAACATTATTGCATCGTAAAATGCCTGCATGTGTACCAAAATGGAGTGTTAAATGAAGTTGTTGCTTGGTTCATTACTTCTATATGCAGATGTGGCTATGATCAGCTATCCGGATCATCTGAGCATCCATTAGATGGAGTCCTTGGCCTCGGGAAAGGGAAGTCCAGCATCGTATCACAGCTTCGAGATCAGGGAGTTGTAAAAAACATTATAGGTCACTGTCTCCGTGGCCAAGGACAAGGAGGAGGTTTCCTTTTCGTTGGAGAAGATGTTTATGATTCCTTTTCACGGATAACATGGACTCCTATGTCTAAAGACAACACGTAAGGAATGATGGATGGTTCACAGGTTTCTCATCTTCAGTGATGAAAGAAAAAAATGCTTCATAACTTTTTCTGTTAATGAAACGAATGCAGAAAGCACTATTCAGCTGGATCTGCAGAGCTTCGATTCGGTGGGAAAAGTACAGGGCATAAGAACCTTAATGTGATTTTTGACAGTGGGAGCTCTTACACATACCTCACCTCCCAGATTTACCATTCTCTTCTGTCTTTGGTGAGTGAGATGAACTCAGTTTTCTTTTGTGTGGACAGAATTTTTTTCACCTCCCGAATAATATGGTACCGAATGGAACGGTCTAAATTAGAATTCGTCATAATTCGGAACCATAGCATTCGGCAGAAAAACTGGTGTAGTGATCCCCCTTGATTGAGTTCGAGACACTTGACTGACATTGTAGATGAAAAAGGATTTAAGTGGGAAGCCTTTGAAAGAAGCAACAGACGATAACACTCTTCCCTTGTGCTGGGAAGGTAAGAAACCTTTCAGGAGCACGCGTGATGTGAGAAAATACTTTAAATCTCTGGTGTTGAGCTTTGCCAATGACTATTGGAGAACTAAAGCACTGTTCGAAGTTTCTCCTGATGGGTATCTTATCATATCGGTAAACATTGTGGACGGGTGCCCATTTCGCCTGCATATAATATGGTTTAGTTATCGAGCAATGCTACATATACCTACAAAATTAACAAACTTCATAAACCCTCTTATGTGCCGACCATCACAATTACACACACAATTACACTCATTTTTTAATATGTAGTTGTGATGGTTGCCGTTGCCGTATAAAGGATTTTATGAAGTGTGTCAATTTTAAGGGTATAACTAGCATTATTCTTACCGAACTTGAAACGCATGCATGCTCTGTGCTTGCAGTCCAAGGGAAATGCCTGCCTGGGAATCCTTAATGGAACTGATGTGGGACTGGACGATTACAACATGATTGGAGGTATGCCTTCGATCCAGCTTCAGCTCCGGCTCCAGATTATGGCATTCTTAGAAAATGTATTGATTCATTCCCCTTCACTTGATTCCTCTTATTGTGCTGCAGATATATCCATGCAGGATAAACTGTTGGTTTATGACAACGAGAAACAAATGATAGGCTGGACATCTACCAATTGCGATCATCCACCAAAATCCAACAATGTTCCACACCAGCAGCATTAGCTTTTAAGTTAAAAACATACCCATCAAACAGGAACTATGCCTATTACGTGTTGTACATGTGCTGTTCATAGGTTATACTGCCATAGAGCCTTGAAACTGATGGAGAATATAGAAATGGAACTCACTTTTTACAAGTTTCTCAGAGTGAATTCACGTAAGGAATCTGCCGAAACTGATATCTGTTGTTTCTCTTGTCCTTTCCATGAACGCCGAAAATTCTCAACATCCGACTACAAAGAACGAATAAATGTTACTACAAGGTTCTAACAATACAAGAATGGGCTATGCTTCATCTAACCCAACCCCGGATATATTTTTAATCAAAACTGCATCCAATCCAGCAACCACCGTAATGACTCCCCCACCCGGGTTTGGGGTGGGTGCAGTGAGTAATTCACTGTATACTATGCAGTGTCTATGTGGCACTGCGGGATTGGTGGGCTGGTGTTTAACACTTTGCGTGGGCTCGCTGACCGACTAATTTCATAGTGCTACGAGGGCACTGCATAGTATACAGTGATTATCTCACTGTATTCTCCCCAATTCCACCACATCCCACCCCCATCTATAACAACTTAACAAGTATCCTCTCCCCTATGATACCAATCAAGCTCATAAAATTTGATTGGCATTGCATATCAAGGTCTTTAATCTTAGTATTTTTTTGGGATCTCTGTGGAAAATTGGATGAATGAAGGATCCTATCCCAATGCAAAGAATGGGAGTATATAGTGACCAACTATACCTATATTGCACAATTTGCACTCATGATCAAATTGAATCTAATCACATGGTCAGAATGGCTTCTGCATGCATGCAAACATGTCCTTAAAAAGAGGAAGCTGGTCGTTGTATTGCGGGGCGAAAATGTCATCTTGAAACCCATCCATGTAATTGATCTCAAAACCGAGACAACTCTCAAACTCGGTCCACTCGGGCTCACTTTGTACCTCCTTAAACTCGGGCTTCTGTTCTTCACTATCTGATAGTGAGGAGCGCACTTCCTTCTGATCCACATTGAAGTGTTTTTCAAGAGTTCCTTTCTTGTTATATATCCTACACAACATGTTGCAAATCTATATAGATAAGGAAAGGAATATTCACAAATCTCTCCATATCTTCCGCGATTTGATGTACCAAAATTTTGGGATTTACCATACCTTACCTTTCTCCATCTATATATTGTACGATGTACACCATATGAAAGAACAAGAAAAAGAAAACAAAGGAGAACAAAATCTCTCCCGTGGAGTAGGCAATTTGCGAAACCACGTAAAAATCCTTGTCTCGTTTTTCATTCTTCTAAACTCAATATAGTATTGGAGCTGGTTATCAATCCTTCGTAATTTCGTCATCTACCATTGATGTTTTCCGGCGGAAAAATCCGATCAAGGCAGGGAGAATCGGCGGCACACATGGAGGCCCCTAAAATTTTATCCCAATAGTTGTCAACGATTATGCACGAGAAGCAATCGGGATTATCTAAAGAACATCAGTCCAATTTGATGATTGAAGTGAAACTAGATAATCACAACTACGTTTTATGGGCACGGCTTATGGAGGTGGCCTTTGGTGGAAGAGGAAGGTATGAGTTCCTGACAGATAAACCTCCGGCAGTGACGGATCCGAGGTACAAATCGTGGAGAAAGAAAGATCTCTAGGTTTTTTCGTGGCTCACGAATAACATGGACAGAAGCTTAGTAAGACAGTACATACATTTTCCTACATCTGAGAGTTTATGGAGGACATTGGCACGGACGTTTGAAGCAGTGGAGGATAGTCTGCAAATTTTTTACTTGACTAAACTAGGCGATTATCACAGGGACAAACGAGTATTGAGGAATTCTATAACATGATGAATTCGTTATGGACAGAAATAAATAGGGGAAGGCTGAATCCTATGAAATACGAGGAAGACAACGTGAAGTATAAACCAGTTGCAATCCGAGGATTGTCTATTCACATTTCTGTCTGGATTGAACAAAATGTTCGATCCAATTGTGCGAGAAATTCAGAAAGAAAAGTCGTTGCCAAGCGTAGATGAGGCGTACGCCACCATCCACTGCGAAGCCGTGCGCCGGGATATTCTCAATCCGGAGAAAGATGCGGCGGACCCAAGACATCAGACAATGGGCTTAGGGTTAGGCCTCATCTCACAGAAGGGCCTAACACCCAAGCCCAAACATCATCATCATCTGGCGTACAAGGCCCGAACTCGATTACTGTGACACATCTTGAAACTGTTATTCACAGGTCGGACCAGCAGAATCAATTACAATGGGTCGGGTAGGAATCGACCTAGACCCTACAACCCAACTTACCAACAGGCGCCGTTCAGACGGGGAAGATCCGTCCAATTCCACGACAGACAGCGGTCAGAACAGAGCAATTTCGGCCCAAACTCATCCTTCCGCAGATGATGTGACCATTTTGGCATGCAAGGACACCTGATGAAGGAATGTTACTACCTTCACGGATATCCACAGAACGGGCGCGGAGGAGGCAGCGGTAGAGGGTCTCACCGCGGCACTGCGGCCATGGGTGAAGCAATTGAAGGAGACAAAGATGAGTCTGGCTTCGCAGCGGTCTGAATCGGGGGTGAGGACCCTCATCGTACTGCGAAAACACGGAGGTAGGATGCTGGAATCTCACAGGATCAGAGAGAAGCAAGATGAACGAGAGAGGCGAAGATCCGAAAGAATACAGGAGGACAACAGACGGTAAAATAAAAAGGGGGGTAAGTGCACCCCCTTCTCTCTCCCTCTTATATTTGCAAAATATTTTTCGGAAGGATATTTTGGTGTATTGAATGAATCTGAGTGTGGCCACGTAAATTCTTGTGCTAATACGTCGGGGGAGAAGAATTTGAATTGGATATTTGATTGTGGTGCAACTGACACTGTGACATATGATATATCTGATTTACATCTTAGCCAGGGACCCAGGAAGCAAAGTATTCAGATAGCCAATGGAGAGTTACTACCAGGAGGTAGCTGCATATAAACTTCTTCAATAAGAGATTCGTACAAAAAAATATTTTTGACGTTTAATTACTGAACTGTTCACCCTTTAATTGTGGCTAGTGAAAGAATCATTCTAATTGTCCCTGGTTTGATGTAGGTGAATAAGTATCATTAAAATCAAGATCAGGTTTTTGAGTGAAACCCCAAGCCACTAACCTAGCTTTCAAGCAATCCACCTCTCAAATAGAGTTTAGTTCCACCTTATAAACCCATTTGTAACTGATGACATTCACATTGTCATTCGGAGGGACAAGTTCCCATGTGTGGTTTTTGATGAGCACATCATATTAGTCGATCATGGCTTTCGTCCTACCAGGATGTTTGAGGGCATGTTTAGTGGTACGAGGATCTTGGGGGAGGGGGGGGGGGGGTAATTAGTAGGCATGGAGTATGGCATACTTGGGATTGGGCTTACGTATGTCGGAGCAACTACGAGTTGTCATAGAATGATTCCTTGGTGGAAGAGTTGAGGAGGAGGAACTTATAGGTAGTTCTAATGATGTTTCAGGAGAAATATGGTGAGTAGAGGTAGATAGAAAAAGATCAGGCATATCAGTAGTGAAGATTGCTTCACTGGTAACAGAGATAGAATGTGGGAGCTCAAGGCATATTTGCAGCAGCAGTTGAATCATTTTGATCAATTACGGGTGGGGAGAGGACAGGACAATCAGGAGCACAGGAAATAGACTGAGAAAGTGCCATATGTGCATAGTGGCATGCAGGCATATTAATAGTAGGGTCAACAGCTAAAGTATGAGAGGAAACACGCTCAAGAGAGTCTGTTGATACAGATATGTGATCTGAAGTGATAACTGGAGCCGAGGACTACAGGGGTGCATAAGCTACGATAGGAGCATTTTGATCAGCAAGATAATCAGAACATTAATAATCTGAGACGGAGTATCAAAATCGAGAGATGATGGTATTAACATTCCAGGATGATCATCAGCAGAAGAGTCAAATTCCTTAAACTGCATCAAGGAGAACTCGCAAGAATGGACGAATGTATTTTGATAAGGGATGTGGTCTCGTCGAAGGCAACATGACGAGAGATGTAGTAGTAATTTTCAGCAGCAGAAAAACACTGATATCCTTTATGTCGATCACTACATCCCATAAAAATGCAGGGAACAAATTTGTTCTCCAACTTGTCCTTGTGAGAATCCCGTGCATATGGGTAACATTTGGAGCTGAATAGTCGTAAGTTATCATAGTCTGGATGTTTGCCATATAACTGAAAGAAGGGAGAATCCCATTGCAGAATGGCTAAGGGCATTCGATTCATAAAAAAAACAAAAGTTTTAAATGCATCAACCCAGAAGAGTTTTGGAACGTGAGCCTGGATCATCATAGTAATAGCAAGTTCACAGATCATACAGTGCCTTTGTTCGACAGTTCCGTTCTGCTGCAGTGTGTAGGGGCAAGATATTTGACGAATTATCCCAGATTGTTTTAAGTGTTGCTCAAATCTTTCGTTGAGAAATTCACCACCACCGTCAGTTTGGACAATTTTGATATGAGCATTGAATTGGTGTAAGACATATCTTTTAAATAGAATATACTGCTCAAAAAATTCAGATTTTAGCCATAAGGAAAGCAACGAGACTAATTTGGTGCAATCATCAACCAACGATGCATAATATTTGAAACGATGCTTAGATAACACGGCAGTGGGACCCCATAGATCAATATGAATCTTCTCAAAAGGAGTTATTGAACAAGAATCAGAAGGTTCAAAAGGAAACTTGAAAAGCTTTCGAAGTTGAAAACTTGAACATAAAGAGATGTTCTTATTACGATTAGATTTGATCAATTCCTTATTCAATAGATGATCAAACACAACAGACTAAGGATGGCCAAACCGTTGATACCGCGAAGGCACCTGAAATATTTTTGAGAGAAGAGCTATTGCGGGTGAGTTGGTGATGTAAAGATTACCCTTTTTTTCCTGTCAGCATGCTCGTGTGAGCTTCTTGATTCTTAAAAATAAAATCATCACAAGAAAATTCACATATCACGTTAAAATCATTTGTTAGTTTCCCCACATATAATAAATTGCGCTCAAGATTTGGAACAAGCAATACATTTTTGAGTAAAAAGGATTTGCCATTGTTTTAAATAACAACATCTTCTGTAAGTGTGACTTCCAAGAATTTTCCATCCCCTATAAACATGATGAGCACCGTGATATGGAATTAGATTGTGAAGAGTAGTTTCGTTAGAGGTCACATGTGCATAAGCTCATGAATCTGAAGTCCACTCCTCGGGGGCAGATCATAGAATTATCCTGAAGTAATGATTATATATTGTAATAAAGAATTTAGAAGTAATTAACAAATTGTGGTTGTTAAGTGTTAATAGTTTAGGGCCCAACGTTGGTATCCGGGTTAAACATGTATAGTCGCGTTGTTTCCGTCAGACGTGAATAGAACAACGGATGATGTGCTTATTAAAGGATAGTTTGGGCACGAGTGGTTTTTCCGAGTTAACCATGTTGGGTCACAGGGGTGTCGATTGATGTGTTTTTTTCGACTAGGATATTCGAGATATCTATGAATGGACAAACATGCGATTGATACATTAATTTTCCGAACTATTTAGTGGGTTGGGATCCGAATGAGATATCCGAGCTAACTATGTATTATACATTTATTATTAGAAATAATAAGAGAGCTTCAGAATCTTGGAATGGAAGTGATGAATTATATTATATATCACTTTTTGGATCATTTGTATTATAGATCATGATTACGACTGTTATAACTAAGTGTCGCTTATGTTAAAAAATGAAGGATTGATGAATTCCCGACTACATCACGCAAATGAATACTCCATAATCCTTCTTCTCAAGTCCCAAATAAATGTTGAGCATGCAAATAAAAAATTGGAAAATGTACGATACGAACTGTAGCTCTCACATCCGCCATCCACTTGTAGTTTCGTTTTCATTATCAATACGTCCACTGTTGCATGTCTTCGCATAGTGTGCGAGGACACCGCACTTCTGGCAGCGAATCTTTGGCTTAATTCTTTCTCTGCCTCCCAATGAAGAATGCGAAGAAGATATTGACATTCTTCTCTTCTTGTTATGAACTTTTGGGATAAAAGCTGCATTAATAGGAACGACATAGAGATGTATGCCGCGATATGCTTCCACGTCATGCACCCTTGCGTAATCCGGCGACATTGAGTTTAAACTGTGTGTACTAGTTTCGAATCACTTTGTTGCTGCAAATGCATTTGCACAAGGTGACTTGGCCGGAATGTTCATCACGACATCATTGTCTTTGACATTAAGCTGACCTACAGCCAGTCCGTTAGCTTTGGCCTCACACTTTGCCACACCAAATGTCTCAGACTTATATCTCGGCAAAACCATGGATCTGGCCTACGCGTCGTCTTGGTTCAGGATCTGAGGTGCACATTCTGCCACTCCCTTAAGACACAAAATAACTTTCAAGGTGTGTCTTGAGAAATCCTCGTTCTCACGTTGGATTTAAAATCCCGCAACATCGATGTCATTACGTAGGAAAATAGTACACTCAGCTTGGTCGAACTTTCTTTTGGATTGCACTGCAAAACTAAATCAGTTGTATCTCTACTAAGTCTACACCCGTTGTAAAAGAGATCTAGCAAAGATGTGAACAACGGGTTTGCCTCGATTTGAACAACTCTCAAACTACAATGATGCATGTTTCCTAAGCTTTGGACGATCCTTTACTTTATCAAGATTTACAATCTTATAAATTAAAATCAATTTCATATGAAAATAATATAGAAAAGAGAAAAGTGTTTATTATTATGCGTAGAATAAAGTAGTCGAGAAACAAGACCAAGAACGATTGGGTTAACACTCTGAATTAACTATTTCATATTCAGTAATTTCGACTACAAAGAGTCATCGGGTGAGCGAATGTAGGACGTTGCGTGTATTCCTGACCAATTCTCAAACTTAAAATCTACTGAAATAACCTAGAGAATAAACATTCGGACAACAGAATTAAAATTCTCGCATAAAAATGGATGACCCATATCGTGAACTTAATAATATTGTGCACCTTCAAAAAATTTAGATTCATAAATCAACTAGAATTCAAAATCAAGCTCACATTCAAAAATCATAGGGCCATTCGCAAAAATAACCTTATTAGAAATTTATTTTTGAAAAGTAACCTTACAAAAAAATAGAATTGCAAATGCAACCTTCATCTTTAAAAATAAATCAAAAATTGAATATACTTTATTTTACGACTAAACGGTTACTACTAAACATCCAGTTAACTTAATCACACTCATTCCCGCCAAACCCATCTACGATCGTACAGAAACACGTTGATCGAAAAATGCAAAAACTTGCATTTTTTCGATTTCATTTTTCCATTTCTTCATCCTTCCCGGTTCAATGACTGGTCCGAAAATGTATTCAGAGAGTAAGATACAGAGATCATCGACGGGCTCAGCGTGAAAAGGATGCATTTTAAGCAGGTTTATTTGTTGAAGGTGCAATTGACTCCGCGTTCTAGCTGATTTATGGCACTATTGTTACAATCGAGAGATGAGTCATGCATTTTCTTGTGGAATTTACATTTCCGTAAGGTATTTACAGTAGGATCGCTTCATTACATTATAAGAATGAGAGCACAATGTTCGAGAAAGTGCTATGCGGACCCTGGACGATCACTCAGTGCCTAAGCGATCTAGGCACTCTTCTAAGCTGGCTTTTAAGCGGCCTAAGCGGTAATTTGGTTAAGCTAGAGGGCGACATCCTAGCGCCTAGGCGGCGACTAAGCGGCCTACTTCTCGAATAGAGTGAAAACGTGAAAGTGAATGGATTGTTTCGTGTCTCACGTGACTAGCCGTCGTTTATTCATTCGGTCTTAGTACGATCAATTTCGTCGTGATACCCGACTCTATGATTTTCCCACATTTACATACGATGCTCTATTTTCTATTGTTTGCAAATGATGATGACTCTATTTTATAAAATTCCAAATTTTTTGAAAGTAAAAGATCATCCATAATTATACAACTATCCGTAATTTACAAAATCTTCCCATCTTTAATATGTTTGTTACCAAAATTGACTACTATCACTAGTCGGACTCATCCATGAATCCGGCATAGGCAGTGGTGATAGTGCCAGACTCATCCTTAAAATATGCGAATGCGGGGACCGCACTCTCTATGAATCGTTAGACGAGTCGGAGTATTCGGTGGGTAGCTCATCAATGTCTTCATCGCCTTCGTCGGAGTTCTCATTTTCGCCGTCCTCCTCCTGAGCATCCTCTTCATCAACTTCGTCGTCATCGACTTCAACATAATCTTTCACAGAAGAAGCTTTCGTGCATAGCTATCCTAGAATGAGCACAACATCCGTGGTTATTTTATTCACGTCTGACGGTACACACGCAACTACACGTGGTAAATCCGGATAACACAGTCGAACCCTAAACTCTTAAACAAACAAAGCAATTGACAAGATCTTAACCCATCATGGTTATCTCGAAATAGTCATTCGTGCTTCAACTATCTTGTAATAAGCACAACATACGTGGTAAATCTGGATAATGCAGTCGGGCCCTAAACTATTAAACAAACAAAGCAATCGACAAGACCGCAACCCATTGTGGTTATCCCGGAATAGTCATTCATGCTCCAACTATACTGTAATAAGCACAATATATGTGGTAAACCTGAATAATGCAGTCGGGCCCTAAACTATTATAAAACAAAGCAATCGACAAGACCGTGACCAGTCATGGTTATCCCAGAAGAGTTATTCTGCTCCAATTATCCTGTAATCCATGGTTCTATCCGCGTCTGACGTTACAGGCTTGACTATACGTGGTAATCCCAGTTACTTCAGTCAGGCTCTAAACTATTAAACAAATAAAGCAATCGATAAGACCACGACCCATCGTGATTATCCTGAAAGTGACATTTGTGCTCCAACTATCATGTTAAGAGCGTAACATACGTGGTAAATCCGGATAATGCAGTCAGGGTCCTAAACTATTAAACAACCAAACAATCGTCAAGATCACGACAGTCGTGGTTATCCCGGAAGAGTCATTCGTACTCCAACTATCCTATAATTCAGGTTCTATCCACGCCTGACGGTACGAGCTTTACTATATATGATAATCCCAGTTATTTCAGTCGGGCCCTAAACTAGTAAAAAAATAAAGGAATCGACAAGACCGCAACTCATCGTGGTTATCCCGGAAGAGACATTCGTGCTCCAACTATCATGTTAAGAGTGCAACATACATGGTAAACCCGGATAATGTAATCGAGTCCTAAACTATTAAACAACCAAATAATCGTCAAGACCGCGACACCGGAAGAGTCATTCGTGCTCCAATTATCCTGTAATCCAGGTTGTGTCCACGCCTGAAGGTATGAGCTCGACTATACGTGGTAATCCCGGTTACCTCAGTCGGGCCCTAAGCTAGTAAACAAACAAAGCAATCGACAAGGTCGCTACTCATCGTGATTATCCCAAAAGAGTCATTCGTGCTCCAACTATCATGTGAAGAGCGCGATTATACGTGGTAAACCCGGATAACGTAGTCGGATCCTAAAAAATAACACTAAACAACCACAATCTGTTAATTAAGCATGAACTCATAATTGGGGTATATAATTCATCACTTTTATACAATTTAAACATCGTTTAATGCCTATATAAATCGTGAGACGAATAATATATGATTGATTCACATCCAAGGCAAGTTGCTCCTACGAGGTATGTAATGAAGTCTCTTTGTTTCCAATCTACTTGAAAAAAGTCTAGAATCCCACAAGTTCCCTTAGCACCCGATAAAAATTAATGTATTCACACGCATGTTTATCCATTCATACTCACTTAGCGTGTCAAATAGTGTAATTAGAGTTATATGTATGTATATTAGCCATAATTAAATATCCGAATAGCAAAGTCGGAAATAACTCGTCAGTCGGACCCTTATCCTATACCCTAAATCCTAAACCCCAATTACTTATTTATTTTAATATTTATCCCAAAACAAAGTCTTTTCGTGAAATTCCAAAACTTTTCATAAACTGCGCGTGTAGTCTTTTCATAGACTGCCTGTGTAGTCTTTTTTATAATCATTCAAGATCTTATTCTTGTTCTATATATTGCTAGCTTGTATCAGGCCTGGTACAAAAGTGGCCCGATAAATTTAGCATTTTTAATATTTTCTTGCATTGCACACTAGGTAAATATGGTACTTATACATAATAGAGTAAGATGACCATAATATCATTTTTAATACCAACACTTCCCTCAACATGGGAACCAAGCTATAATTTCGGTTACCAATCTCACAAACAGTCTGATGCATTGAGTGGCGGGTTGCTGCGTACGATTTGGGTCCGAATTCTGCAATCGGATTAGTAAGCATTGAGTGGCGGATGACGAACAAGATCCTAAAGGATTTATTGACAGATTCCCGTAACCAACATTGACTGTGGAATTCTAGTCCCAATTCTGCATTTTGTTTTGAAAGCATTGAGTGGCAGATATTAACAGCTGCTTCTGGAACCCTAGCTCCCGATTAGGTAAATAGTTATCTTACAAAAACAATCTTGAATACACCTACTATAATGTCTGGTCTCACCGATTATCTTATGACCCCTGATGATGATGAACCTGACACGTTATTGGAAGAAGGGGAACCCATCTCTAATGAGTAATGGCAATACCTGGGAGGAAGTCAAGAATGGATTCCTGTCACAAGTCGGAACACATCAAAGTCGCCAAGAAGCAAACAGAGTGGATAACTGAAGTTCGAACAACGCCTAAGAAGCCCTTACCTCTGTACATCGAGAAGCTACGCGCAAATTCCATTTCAATCTATGTAACCAATATTTTGCCACCTTGTTCAACTCCTGAAATGAGAGCACACTTCGGGCAATACCGACAAGTGACATTTATGCTCTACTACCTCATGGAATTAAAGGAAAAAGGTTTGGTTTTGTCAAATTCTCAAAAACACACACATATCAAAGAGGTCAGCATGACTAATGTGATGATTGTAAAATGCCACGCGTGGCACTGGTGTCACCGACATTGTGCTAATAGGACGCTGGTGTCATCAGCGTTTTATGTTAAGACTCGTTTTTTGAATATTAAGCCCAAATGTTAGTGCCACCAGCATTTGTTTGGATGGGCCGCTGGTGGCACCATCGTCCCGACACAGGTGCTGTTGTTGGCACCTGCGGCCCATCAAAAAAATAATAACACGCGCACCATGAGCGCCACGATCCCCTGCCTATATATAATCCCACAAAATTTTTCATAAAACACACCAAAAAACATCATATCTCTAAATTCAGATCTCTTTGGCTACTTTGAAGTTGCAGAGTTGTATATCATACTTTGAAGTAAGTTGTTATTATGATTATTATTTTAATTATTTTATAAATTTTATTAATTCATTAGTATTTTTAATATAGCAGATATTACAATGTGGCACTATAGAGGATATTCTAATTTATCTAACAATTATGATTTTAGTGAATGCGAAACACATTATTCATTCCCTAATTTGAATATGCCCTCACAGTCTATGGGTATTGGTAGTTGTTCTACCACTTATTATCATGATTTCACACAGTAAATGAGCCAATTTGCGTACTCTTTTGTATATGTATCACAAACTACCGCAGTATTTATTGATTTATTAGCTGACACTGAAGGACCAATAGAAATGAAAGTAATAGAGTCTAAACCTGAAAGTGATGACGAGGGAGAAAACATGTGACGTGTACCAATACGTCCTCAAGTAAATCGGATGTATCCGGGTGATCTACGGATATAAACGTCCCATGGCATCACGATACATATCCACTAGCCGGTGTCTCGATTGATATTCCACCATCCTTC
>JAOYMZ010034278.1:0-16111 GCA_025802335.1 Pinguicula primuliflora | reverse complement strand
ACAATTTTTTCAATTAGCCATCCGTTCTCAAAATTGATCGCACCATTGGAAAGATTATACATTGAATTGCATATGTTCAAGTTTTGATGATATTCCGACGACGTTATCACCTTTTAACGGAGGGTTATAAATCCCCTTGGGTTAAGTAGTCCTAAATAAGGTTTTAGAAATTTCCAGCGACGAAACCGAACCAAAGCATGGGGCTTTTCATCTACAATGTATGTAATAGTAATGAGGGTAAATCAGTAATTTCGCATTCCAGGATAAATTCGGGTCTCCGTTAACCCTTCTGCCAGGAGGGACAAAATTGCCTTGGATGTTCCGCGATTGTCCTTGCCTGGAGAGTAAACCCCGGGCAGACCATTTTTAAAAATGCGGATACCAAACAGTGTTCTGACAGTGACAACCCCAAAATCCCCCAATTAACTATACCACCCTGAATACCAAACTGAGCTAGGTTGATATCACCTCGATAACAAGCCAAATTGCAGATGCTTAGATTGGTCCCAGTTGCAGAAAATTAGCCAAATGTGCATTCTTACGTGGTTCAGTTCAGGTAAGATTGACTATGTAACATTACTAAATTAATAAATTTTTATTGCATGAACAAAGAAGGATCACCACATCTAGGAGGAGCGCAACGTTACTACTACCTTGGTTCATGCAGTTAAAGATGTGTTTGTAGAGTATGTCTCTTCAGGAACTTACCACATTCCTGAGAATTCAGGAAGATAAAGGACTCCAAGGCTCCACGATGCATAGGTAGAGTCAACATTATAGGTATATAGATGGGTAGGCACGCATGTACTTAATTATAAAAAGAGGCAAGTTTGATGTCATATCATTCCTTTCTTCAAATTTTTCCCTCCGTGCAAGTTTTTTGGGAAAGTTTTTAAGGAGCTGAGACAGTTTACCCTCACCATTTAGTAATTCAGATGGATAGGAGTTACTCATGTGCAATCCAAATCTAGAATTTTCCATGGGTTTGGTTTTTAGTTTCATTAATGTGCATAACATTATTAGCTTTTTCGAAGCTCTTTTTATTTCTTTTGGGTTAAAGCTCTCCATCAATCCTTGTAAGTTTAAACATACATTATTAATAAGAAGTAAGGGATTAAAATATAGTACATAAGATAGTCCTTTTAAGCTTTACTCCCTCTAAGGCGCAGTAGTCCAAAAATAATGTACCATCCACCATCTTCATCTTCTTTTATGGAAAACCTGAACTCGGAATTCTAACCCACTTACTTTTTGAAATACTTTCTCAACATTTCAGTATCTTTCCTTTTCAATATATTCCGATCATCTCTCCTTACATTATACATATCTTAATGTTGTGTCCTTGCATTATACATATCTTGTGCAAAGCAACGGTTTTTTCTCATCCCGAGTGCTCGGGACTTTTGTTCAACGGCCTCCAGGGATGTCGGATTGAGAACCGACGACCCTGATTAGAAGTTTCATTAAAAGTTAAAAAAACGGGTCATACTTGGTTTTGCGGGTCGGAATAAAACCCGCAAAACTGGAAAATTAAAAAATTTAAATTAATGAAACGAAAATAATGAAAACGGAAGAATGGGATCTCTAATAACTTACTCTTTTTCTCCCAATATTGCAAAAAACAGCTTCTCATGCGAACACTTAACAAATTCTGGGAGAAAAAATCGTGAAGAACAAAGAAAAAATTTCCCGTGATAAACCGGATACGGTCATTGTAGAAACTTACGTTTTCTCCAAACAGATTCACAATATCAGTCAGAATTTTCAACAAGAACAAAACTGCAATATCAGTATTCAGTAGCCAAACAATAAGAACAAAACTGCAATATCAGTAGCCAAATGTTAAGAACAAAACTGCAATATCAGTAGCCAAATGCTGCAATATCCATAGCCAAATTCAGCAATAACAGTACACAACGAAATATTCAGATTGAAGGACAAATTGAGTTCTTAAGATCACGATGGAAAAATGTCATCCTCCCACTCCAAACTGATAGATGCCAGCAAAAATAAAATTCTTATCATATGTAATAGATATCGAAATCATAAAAATAAAATAGATATTCTTGTATTTACGTATCTGCGAGTAATGAATATTTTCTCTTGTTGTGACCTTTTAATCCACAAGCATGACATGTTCGAGGTTTCTTCATTGACTTTTCAAATCCGAACTTTAATCTTTTACTGCTACCATTTGGCTTAGTTTTCTGTGAATTTTTCAAAGATTGAGAGGCGGCACCTGGTTGGGAAGTACTCGCACCTTCATGTGCAGGTGGAGAAAGAAGAAATTGTTGTTCAACCAATTCAAGCGCATCTTCGAGCACTTTGGTTCTTGAATCAATCATAAGGGCATCATCAATTAACCTAGAAGCATGTTGAAGTAAACCGTGTTTCTTGATTAACATTAATAAACCACTAACTATAGAGCAATCTAAATCACGTCTCTTTCTCCCTACTTTTGAAGACTTCATCCACCTAAGCTTGAACTGGTCTGACAACTCATAAATGTTTGTTTTAAATAAGTAAGCCAATATATACATGCATGGAATGCCCTCACGTTCAAACAGTGCACAATGCATGTGATATTATGCCCTAACTGTTCAACCCGAACAAATCTCATACTACTCTGAAGTTCTTGGATGTGTTTCACTGTATATCACAGATAAATGTTATCTTCTTCATTTATTTTTTCAACCATATAATGAAGACACTCAAAAATCTCATCTTGAAACTTGTAGAATATGGTCTTTGTATACCACTCGCTCATATATTCCTCAATGTAAAGTGGTGTCTTCAAGACTGGCTTTTCATTTAAATCCACCTCACCCAATGTCTCTTTATTCTCGCTTACTTTTTCGCATCCCCTCTTAAATCTGGTAATAAAGTTCCATAATTAATTTTTACGAGACACATACCTCTTGAAGAATGAATGTGCACTTTCAGCACATTGACTACTTCTCATGTCTGTCGAGTATATGTTCATCATGTAGGGTGGAACCCATTGAGATTGAATCTTGTATATAGAATTCAACCATTCGTTCTTTGTCAGTCATGTTTCTCCAACACAAGTACCCAACGCTCTTCAAATTCATCGGGAATCTCTGAGTTCCATATGCATTCCTTGATATTCCTCCCTAATTCTTTGCATACCAATGGGCCAATTTTATCAGGCAGTTTCATGAGAATATGCCAAATGCAATACCTGCAAAAAAAATTTACTGTTAGATTATGAACTTACATTCAAACTACTAAATAAATAAGGTGTAATAATTAGCTTTGGTGGTCCAGCAGGCATCACTGCTAGCCGTTTGTTAAAAAGTCACTCAAAAGACTCAGTCTTCTAATCACTTAAGAATGCACAGTCAAATAAGGTGTTTTGTTTATGATGATTTACTCCAATGATCGGGGCAAAGATCAATGAGTATCTATTAGTGTGAATGTAGTATCAAATACCACAACATCACCAAAATGCTTGTATGACTCCCTCCAAACTGCAGTAATTCAAAAACAATCTTTTTTTTTTTGCTATTGTTGATTCTCGTACTGACACCGATATCCTTAGCATAATCGGCCCTTTATTAGGGGGTCAATGCAGGACGAACTTCAGAAATCTATACTTGTTTCTCTGGAACACCATGTTCGTCTTGACTTTCATTCCCACTTGGATTCATTCTTGTGTATACCATAAACATCAAAATAAGATTAGAATGTGGATTTTGTGAATGAAAATGGTTAACATCGATTAACGATTAACGTAGCAGAACATAAATTACCACAAGATGTTTAACATCAATTAACGTAACTGAACAAAATATTTAACATCAATTAACGAAAGGAATGGGAGGCAATGCACATTACCACGAGCTCATACCCTTGACACATTATACCAAGACAATGCAAATATCACCATCAAAATCTGATATTTATCTATCAGGCATAAAATTAAACACCTTTAGCACATGGTTAGTATTACTTCTACTATTGAGTTAGATACAAGGAAACGTAAAAAATCCGATACATGTAGTTTGTGTTGATTCTGCTGTGGATGAATTTTCACAGTTTGAAGAGCTTTAATAAAAAAGATTTTATCTGTTCTTCACAATTTTTGCTTGTAAGTTCGGTCAAGTGTTCAGATGAGAAGACGGTTTTTGCAGTATTAGGAGAAAGCTAAGTTTATGATAGATCCGCTTCCGTTTTTTGTTATATTTGGTTTGCTTTATGTCTTTTTTAATTTTTCGATTTCGCGGGCCATATTTTAACCCACGAAACTAGGTATGACCCATTTTTTAAACTTTTAATGAAACTTCTAATCAGGAAACCGACAGCCCTGGAGGCCCTTCGGCACAGAAGTCCCTAGCGCTGCATACCGCTCAAAGATAACTTCAAAACCAATAAAAGCTCGAAGGAGTTCACATTTCAAAAAATAAAATCCAATTCAGAAATCGAAATACAGCCTAAATGCTATAGGTATGTATCCTGCATATCATTCATGCTCTTCGTCTTCGAGTCCTGCGCGCCCTCTGGCAGATAAATGCAAAATCATGTAAAGGAATGCACATTGGACCAATAAGACAATAAGATGGGACTTGCAAACGGCTCCGAATGGAGGCATTAGCTTAAGACTTACATCATTGTCATTTACTAGAGTGACTTCAGATGTCGATAGGGAGGTTGCATCCTCATATTTCTTACTTCTTTTTGCTGCGAGAAGTAAACCCATTATAGAGAAGATTTCTCCGGTTGCAATTGCAAACAAATAGATTAGGAAACGTTTAAAAAAAACATACGGCAGAGAAGAACATTACCAGCCCGGGTAACCTTTCGGACACAAATGTTGTTCTCTGGTGTCAAGGTACAGCTTAAAAGGACTGCCGTTTGAGCGGAAGAAGATGGCATTGCCTCAGAACCACAAGTGGAGGAGCTTTTGGCTTCTGGGTTTCCGTGAGCATCTTCCCCGTGTTTACTTTCAACAGATACCTTATCATGCAATACTCCTGAAGCAAGATGGGAGGACATGTCCTGGGTCTGTTGTTGTCTGTTGTCAACCTCAGAATTCGGAGCATCGCATGGATCTGTAGGGTCATCAATGCATGCTTGTTTCGTCGAGGGATTACTTCCATGCTCGGATTTCGAACTTGGTCTGATATGTCGAGTGCCAGCATGCCGTATAGAATTGTCATCAAGTTCTTGGATATGATCATCTCCCCTATGACCATTCTAAAGAGAGAGAAAGCATTAACATCAGTAATCAAAAAACATTCTGACAAACATAAATACAGTAACGAATCTTCACGCACCTCAGAAAATTCAGTTACCAGGGAAGATACCAGATTCTTCATAAACGCATCATCAGTTAAAGGATAAGCTTTAGCCTGTTCTGCAAAATAAGTGATCATGAAACTGGTAGAGGGAGAGGGGAATACGCGATATCAAGTCTATGCAATATACTTTGAGAAGTACTTGCCTCATTAATTTGAGAAGAACGAATTTTATAGAGCGATGACGGCAGCATAACTCTTCCAGGAGTACGCGGGACATGCAAGTTATTGCAATTCAGAGAATCTAAAAAAGAGATTCCTATCTCTGCCAAAAAATGGAGCTTCTACAGTACAGAAGCCAGGAGAAGGAAAGATATATGAATAACTGTACAGATTTTTCACAAACTCAAAATGGTAATGTTGCAAGTGACACCATCTATAAATAAGCAGAATACTTACTGGAGAAACTTGAGCATCAATGGCATCATCTGCCATCTTGATGGCTTTGAAAATACTTTGCAAAAATGAACAAGCATTTGGCATTACGAGCAAGCTGCCATCAATTAGGCGTTCATGGGCTAATGCACGGACTGTTACAAATACTGGACTGCCAGACAAAAATAAGGACATAAGGGGAATGAAAATGAGAACTTGAAATGCGCAAAACATCTTTAAGCTACAATTACTTGGTCACATGAATTAACACTAATAAGATAATTAGAGAAGCACATGGTACCTCAGAAACCGAGAATATACTTTTAAATCTGGACAGTCCGGAGCAGGGAAAGAGGAATCATATGCAAGAATATGTATCAAAAACACAACCAGATATACAGGGTGATTAGCATCTTCTGACAAAGTTGCAGTGTTGAATACTTGAGCTCCATTACCGTAGTTTTCGATCAAATCTTCCAAGTATTTCAATGCCTACAAATTGTGATTTTAGTAGCACATCCTGTAGCACGAAACTGTAAATACCACAATAAGAAAAATAAAATGTAAGGATATGACGCACATTACTCCTCTGATCGTCATTGGAATCTGAAGCAACAAAAGGAAAAGCACATGCATATCTTGTGGGTATAGCACGGATTTTTAATAACTTGTGTATTTTGGTCGCAAATAACATGCGCATGGCAGGTGAGTGATCCTGGAAAATGTCAAACGGAAATCATGGTGTGTAATCAGAAAAAAAAAAAAAGCTAAAACATGTTGATCTTCAGTGAATCTACCAGTGTGGAAAATACGAACTACCTAAAATTGCTACTAAGATGCCAATCCAAGAATAAGTCGCATTACGCTATCATGTATCCGAATGGAAGTAGGTAGGCAACGCATGATAGTTGACACATTTTGTTCCGATAGAAATAAGCGAAGTAATAATCACGTTTGAAGGTATATTCCAGTGACATCATCATAATACGAGCAGAAAAACAATATCCTCAATCCAAGTTCCATATACTCGATCTTACAATTGCTTCTATATCATCTTTCAATACCTCTTGCAAACGATTAAATAGAAAGGAAATGGAGAAGTTGAGGCAAAATAATATTATTTGTATAAATACGAACATCTAAAACAAGGGGATAGTTCAGTTATACAATGTTAAGGGGATAGTTCAGTTATACAATGTTTGACAGGCATTTTGTCATCACTAGAATTGCATGATTCTCCTCCTGATTCAATAGCCTCATTAAAACAGCTTAAGTCATGAACCATTCAAACAAAATATCTTCTAACCTTAGCTGTTAATATTGTTAGGCGGAATATTTGAGGAGAAATATGAAAATCCCATTTTCTTGAAAGCCGAACTACGGACTTAGCTGCAGCTGATCTGATGAATACCTCGTCACAGTCACTGGGAAATAGGAAAAGTTCAGATGATTACAGATGTGGAAGGAGAATAATTTATGACCTTCAACAGTAATCATGCATTTGCAATGATTTCTATAAAATAAAAATCATGGGGAGTTAAAAGTAAGTTTGATCAAATATACCAGTACAACCATTCACCATCCCCAATCAAAATGAGTACAAAGATCCAAGAACTCAAAAAGGCTGTTGTTTGGAGAATCAAGGTTGATGCAATCATGCAATAGAAGTTTTTATGGAGTGATAAATCCATTATATTTCTCTGGGTGATGATTTCTCAGGCATTTAACATTTATGCTCACAGACTACGAGTTAAAACAACACCTAAAGATCTATGAGATGAAATAAAAAATCATAAATACATATTCTATCTCCTCACCATGAGAAAAGACCAGCTGAAAATCTACCCTTTTGTAGCATCTGGACGATAATGTCCAGCAAAGAAGTGATTGAGCAGCTAAGGCGTGTCTGATTCTGGGATAAAAAACACCTGACAAGGGCTTTAAGCCCAAATACCTGAATATATTTGAAGCAATTAGATGCATGATTTGATTGACATCTGAAAGATTAAATGTGCTTCTATTAATATTCCAACACGACTTGTTTAAACAATTTATTTTATATGCAAATTTGTATGACTTGTTTAAACAATGAGAAGAGAAAAAGCTAAACCCCAGCTTAGATACTATTGTGACATAAAGTGGAATACAGTCACATAACTCTCAATCCTAAAAACAACTACTGTGAGTATCCAATTTTCTTAATGTAACAGGACTATAACCCTTGTCACAATCCTCGATGATCGCACACAAATATAAAGGATCGAAACCTTCAGTTCAGTCTATGATAAGGATCGTGCACGGACAAAGATTTCAACTGACTCTGAATTGCGGAGAAAAATGCTTACCTTCAATTTACAAGTGCAACAGTTTGATGGCCCATCAACATGGTGTTCCTTAGAAGTAAAAGCCTACAAAGAGAAACAATTTATAAGGTGGCATTAATGAATTATAAAAATCATTAAGACCTCTTTATAAGTTCAGGAAGAAAGGATGTCAGAATAAAACAATATGGCAGACAATTACCTTACTTTTCCGAAATACTTCATTTAAGATGCATCGTGCAATGATGTCTTCACCCTCAAATGTTGAGGTGCAATATTGAGCCATACAGCCCAAGGACTCCAAAACAGTGGGCACATTCTCTCCAGCACTTAGGGAATCCGCCAACACCTAGTTACACCAAAATCTAATTAAATGAAATGGAAAAGGGGACTTGGGTTAGAAAGAATTTTTTAAAAAAAAAGTTAGAAAGAATCTCTGAGTAGTGAGTGAACAGTATGAGGATGCATGCCGTTGACTGATATTAGCATATGAAAAATTATTTCTATAAATTGCCATGTAGTCCGATGAATTGACGACTGTTGGTCATTTTACATCAATACAATATAAAAGCTGCATGGAAAATAAACACTTCCATGCTTTGCTTACCAAAAAAAACACTTCCATGATTTTCTTTTAGCAAAGCATAAACACTTCCATGCTAAAGCATCTTCTGAACTTTGGAAGCACTAAGAAAATTATGTTTTGCAGTAAGAGAGAATAGACCTTGCAAAGTTTAGACAGATAAAAATCCTTCTGTTCACTAGATGATGCAGCAATTGCAAATACAGCAAGTTTAGACTGTGCACGGGTTCCTTCCAAGCATATTTTCTCCAAGGAAGAGTATATATCCCTACAGAAACAGAAATCAAATCGCATTATCTAAATCACTCCGGGTCCAAAACCAACTGATTGTAACAGTAAATTAACTTGACCCAATTTGCCTGAGCTCAATCCTCATGCGGCATCCCTCTCTAGCTAAAACCTCAACTAGCTGATCATTAAAAGGGATGACTCTTTTCTGCAACAAAAGTTGGAAGTTCTTCTCTGAACCTCCGAGGAGCGAGGGGAAGACACTTATAATAGTCTATTCCAAAACATTCCAAAGAGAGCAGTTTTGTCAAACTAGCAGAAAATGATAGAAAAGTAGAAGATGAGATGTTCTCATTCCCCGGTTACAGATGAACACATGGAGAGTAGGAATACTTTAAAAGGTTAATCTGTGCAGGACAATATCTTACCAAGAGTAGCGCCTGGTAATGCTTCAAGTCTTTTTCTTCAACTTTATTTCTATAAAGACAATCTAGAATATATTGAACATGCCTTGACCCAAATATATTAAAAGAGCATTTCTTGGAAAGTATATGCAAAAATTCAACGATTGCAGTCTGATCTCGAAGTTCTCTGGCATATGCATCCTGTACAAGGATTTAAGAGCGGATTACATATCTTTAGTACTTCGAAGAACAATGGCATCTCAATCTAATAAATATATTTGCAATCAAAAATGGTAAATAGTCAGTTGCCATGAGTTGGTGGAACGATCTTATATTATACATGCATTGATCGCTTTCTTGTATTTGATTACGAGGATCACATATTATATACATGTTCCTAATGGATCATCATGAACCTGATATTAAGTATCTTACAATCTCCGGGGAAAGAAAAAACGTGATGCTGTGAGAATGCCTACATGGAGATGGCACAAGCACACACGAGGGCCTCAAAGAACAAATTCAGATGGTTTATACAAATTATAACACTAAAAAATTAAAAATATATGCTTGAAAAATAAAAAATGTTATCAATATTCACATGAAAAATAATTCTCAGAAGATTAATTCACCTCTATGGTTTGCCAATCAAGTTTTGTTCCCTCGTTTAAAAGCTTCTTTAACAGAGTATATATTCCATTGCGGTTAAGTTCTTTAAGCCTCTGAAAGTTATCTTTTGCTTTGGCAGGATCAGCAAAGCAGGAAGACATTTTCACAACCAATGCATCCATTTTCCTGTCCATTTCTCCATAGCAATTTTCCTGCAGAACCACCATGTTACTCACATACTAAAAAACGTATAACGTTGTGAGATGGATAACTGAAATAAGAAGCCTGAGATATGAGTTCCGTGGAAAATATAAATTTTCTGAAAGTAATTCCATCAATTCAAACAGCCAAGTCACTTAATTGATGCAAGCCTATGCTACGCAGCAAGTGTGAAAATACTCAGTTTGATTGGTATTTACATAATACCTGAGCCATATTCAACATATCCAAGTAATTTTTCAGCCCATCTTGTAGCCTGGAAGAAAACTAGACAGTTTTCTCAAGAGCACCCTCAATAACTGAAACTAGTTAAATTAATAGTTAAGGTTACCTCCGTTTTTGAAGTAGGATAGTTTTTAGTGCTTTAAGATGAGGTTGCTTGAAGACGGAAAACATAAATATCCAATGCTTCATTATTTCTTCCATTGGAAGAGAAGCAGGGAATAAATCTGCCAGCACAAGCTCCATTCTCTGAGGCCTGATATTCCAGCAAAAGCATACCACTGTTTTATGATAAAAAACCAATATCTTACTTTAGTTTGAGATGAATATGCCTACCGGAACTCCGGGCAGTCTTTCACATAACAAAGCATCAGAAGTTCGCAGGGAATCCCTTCCAGATGTTTATGAGTGACCCTGGTTTCACATTTTGTGCAATATGCCGAATATAATTCTACCAAATATTTCAAGGCTTTGCTTCTGACAGATACCTATATGAATCAGATGAAAGATTATATAGTAAATAACATCAAAGAAAATTTCAAAGAATCCACTAACCTTGAAGAAAATGATACCTTCTTATCACGAAGTCTGTCAATCAACTTAGATATTAAATCAAAGGATTTGGAGTTAAAGTCAGCATCAGTTACGTCACTTGCTGCAGTTGTTGCTTCACCAACGGATGTGGAATTCAAGCCGGCCTCCATTATATCACACGTTGTAATTGCTTCATTAACTGATATGAATTTCAAGTCAGCCTTAACTAGGTCACATGCCACAGAAATTGCTTCTGCTCTCACCTTATCATTGTGATCTAACAATCGTGCCTCAATGGCAACTTTACAGAAAGAAGAAAATATTGTTTAGTTAAATCAATGGAGGTGAAAGATAAGTAGAAATATGGTGCAATCATAAGAGAATATTGACATTCTGATGGCTTACAACGAGTTTGAGTTTTCTCAACGTGTCTCTCAGTAGGTATATTCATGTAAAGAGTTTTAGCACATGAAAGAGCAGTAAGTCTAACTTCACTAGACTTGTCAGAGAATCTATTAAGCAGTTCAACCAGGAGAGTGGGGTATTCTCGTGCAATGTGTCCTCCAGGCAATTCTACGAGATTTCTGATTAAATTAAGAGCCTTAATTCGGGCATCGACCTTATCAGTCTGCAAAAGTCAAATTGAGTTTTACCAACGGCAAGAGAAAAGATCGGAAATATATACAAGAGAAAGAGACATGAAGAATGATTCGTAGTCAAAACTGGCAAGCATGTGAGTAGAAACATATATCTAGAGGTAGGTCAAATAAACACTTTCATTTCAACAAGACATTTTTAGGGCAACGAAGCATTTTTAGGAAACGCTCTGCATTGAAGTGATTACAGACCAATAGTTCGGTGGTCAAGGAGGGGATGACGAGTAGAATCATTTGAGGAGCAATTTGGTATATTTCAACAATAATTTCATGGTAAGATTCCTTGATAACACTCCGCACAGCATCTCTATTCGATATGCATGCTTTAAGAAAGTGGCAAATGTAACGCGTCAGCTTTTCACCGCAATTTTGTATGACTGAAGCAGCAAGTTGAAAGGAAGGTGTTACACCCTGCAAAGCATATAAGCAAGTTACAAGCGCAGCATGCAAACTGAATATGCTTTTAAATTGGTGCTAGTACAATTGGGAGATGTTTGTGCTCTTAAAGGCATAATTGAGAATTGAAACTTATCCAGGCACCTTTCTTTCCTTGACGATATTCAGTAAAATCACATCTAAGAATGTGTATGATGTATCCCTGGCATGGGAATCAGGATCTGTATCCACCTTCTCCTCCAAAATGGTCGTCATCATTAATGTCATTGAATTTATCAGGTATTTAGGATCCTTCCTAAATGGAACAATACTGACACAAATTACCTCATCTGATTCAGCACAGGGACTCCAAAATAGGTGTACATAACCTTTGTAACAGTAAGCTCAAAAGTTAAGAAACTTTTCTATCAGATATTTTGGAAAAGCACTTTGAACACAATGCAAAGAGCAACTACACATCATAAATATAATATATGACCAGTTAACATATGATTAAAAAAATATTGAAAAGTACAGTAAGGAAGATTGAGAAGACAGAGAATCTTGAAAGATTAAAACAAACCTTACAACCTGAAAGAAGATTTGGAACATTTTGAGAGCCAAATCTTCACATCCAATGTCTAGCATCACCAGACAGAATCGTAGTTTAGCAATTTTCTCCAACAACTCGGCCCTCCTCACGAAATATGGACTATCCGTGTCATCAAGTTCTTCAAACACGCTCAAAAGAAATCTAAAAATTTCCTATAAGAAGATATAATCAATTGAATATGAGAATCCCGTCCCTGCAAGCCACAAAACATTACGTATCCACCATCAGTTAGCCCAATGGTTATACCCTTGAAATTGCATGGCTAAATTCTGGATTTGGTGCCAGGATCCTTAAAACTTCACAGATACAGGTACCAACCAGGATCCTAATGTCTTTGTCTTTATGTTTAAGTAACCCATGAGTAGTGATAGAATCTTGCAGAGGTTTGATTGAAGATCTAAGAGATTCAGATTGTTTTAACCCTGAAAAAGCACTTGTGGCTTCCTGCAACAGTCAAAGGAAAGCATCACAGTTAACCAACTCTCCCAATTAAACCCAAATGTATATATAGCTAACTAAAGACGAGGAGTTTCAATCTACCAGCTTCATAGAAAAAAATTCCATATCCGGTGTATAGTAGAAACCCCAATTTGATATTACAGACCATTAACTTCCAACTGGAATCAACTAGCCCATCCAATATTAAAATAGAAGCATTTAAGTTCCTAATACTAATTTGTGCAACAAATACTTCAGAATCAGAACAATACCCAAACAAGATACTAGAAATTTCAGATTTGTCCACATATTAACATCCAAGCTACCCAATCCACAGTCCACTACGTACTGGATGAAATATAAAGATTAAAACAATCGGATATACATTGTTTCAATCACATATCAAAAAATCACCTTGAGCAATTTGGCGAGCACTGTTTTGTCTGGGCAAGTTTTGTATGAGGTGAGTTGCCTGCCGACACGCTCTATCACAATCACTTTCCTCGCCGCCGACTCCGCTGCCTCCGGCATTTCCGTTCCCTATCTCCTCTTCAGTGTTCTGTGCGCCATGAGAATGGTGAGGTGAGGGGATGAGAGAAGGAAATATTTGGTTTGATCATATGAAAATGTTGAATTTCCCGCGTCTGCAAAAAATGCGTGTCCAGTGGCGGTTTTGTGTCAATGATGGATCGAATGTCCTATAGCGAATAGCGATGGTCAGCCAGGCGTTCCAGCCACCGGCTCCAACAGCTTAAGCGCCAAGCGGGTGATAAAATGTGATTTGGGCAAGGGTGGGTGTCTTTAGTCCCGAATACTTGCCATGGCCATGGGTTCTCCCACCAGATATTGTTGTTGTGTTCCACGATTGGTGTGCTGCTCTATTTCTTTCTTTCTTTTTTTTATAGAAAAAGACGTAGATTATAGTTCGAGAGTTATTACTTTAGGAGAAACACCTTGACAATTGTTGTGTATCTTAAGGAAGTGGTAGAATGCACGCATGAGAAGTGGAATCTTGATGGCGCGTTGTTTATAGTTCTACAGATGGCTATGCTAATGAGACGGTCGTATTGAAGAATTAGGCCAAGTCATCCAGTGTAAATGCGTTTGGGGTCTGTGAAGACATTTATATGTAATAATTGATTCGTTTGGAACTCGAACAGTGCAATCGTCCCTATTATTGCAGTCAAAACTATGTCATTACGTATAATCAGCACTAAATTTATCATATCAGTCTAGACTGGATTAGCCAAAAACCATAATTTCAAAAAAAAAGCCTAACACGTTAACTTCTACGATGTCATGGTATGTTTTGCACAATTTGTACCAAATTGAATTTTATCAGACAAACCCTCAAATTTGTACCAAGAGTTCTGTAATTGCCCGACTTCATCATGCCTATCATAGTGCAAATCGTGAGATATGTCTAATGTATCAACAAATCTATTTGTTCATTTATAATTATTTAGTAGGTCAATTATAACAATTAGAGTTTTGTAAAAAAAATCATATTTAAATTTAAATTACCTGAATGCAGAAGTCGGAATAAGTACGTCACTGGATACAAGGCCGACCATACATGTTTAGCCATATAAGACTTATGGGACTGCAGTAACAGAGTGTGTATTTAAATAGAATTACTTTCTTATTCTCAAAAGCATCTTCATGGGCCTGCATATATTACATATGTCTTTTCGTCTTTATATGTGTCATTTGCTGCAAAACTTCACAAAATTTATAAACAACATATATAGCTCCTGCCAACATTTTTTATCCGATAAGGATGGCAAATCGGAGATAAACAATCTTCCTGCACCACCGACCATGGCCAACACACTTAACTAGTGGATAAAGACGAACTTCTGGTAAATATTTAATCAAAGTGAATGTTATAGCTATATGCAAATGTGTGTAAGATTGCATATTATTAAATAGAGCATAAATTATTCCTATATACAAACAAATTGTGAATTTGTTATTAATATGATCCACCATGTGTAATTTAACATTGCATTAATGCGTGAGAAAGATCGTACAGATTTGAATACTTAGAAGTTGCATGTTTTCTTATACCTTAGACTATTTATGTATATTTGTTCTGTTTTATTGTTCATTATTTTAGGCCCTAAAATTGATTCAAATGCTACATAGATTGGTAGTTTGATGAAGTAATGAGCCAACGAATCAAGTGATATTGGTGATCATAATGAGGACCCCGAGGATGATGAGATGATATAAACTGAAGATGTGGAGAATGAGGAGGAGGAGAAAGGAGAGGAAGAGAATAAAGATGATGTAGATTCCATGAATGTTGATGATGATGTGTATTCTGCGGCCAACAAGAGACTCTCCTCCATGCAGTTAGGGACTGCCCCCGAATCCAAATGGTTTGGAGAATCACGGGCGATTTCCGACCTCCTGTCCGATTCCGGGGGGTCATGGACTTCACCGAATGGACTTTTGATAATTTGGATGCTACTAACGCTTTCCCTAGTGCGCAGGTTGAATTTGCGATCACTTGTTGGCGGATTTGGCTATCCAGGAACGAGATGGTGTTTCACGGGAAGCTTAATCAGGGGCACTCTGTTGCTGCAGCGATCCGAGACAGTTGCTGCGAAAATGAACGTGTTTTCCGATCACTGCACTTATCTAACACCCGAAAAGCCGATGCCCTCTGTGGCATGCCGAGGGGTTCGGGAGCACAACCGTACGCCATGCTACCTTTAGAGGTCAAGTTCGGCTATATGTTGATGCAGCCGTTTGTCGCGCATCGTTAGAAGCAAGTCTGGGCATGGTCCTGCGCGATTCCTCGCATTCGCTGGTCTGGGAATACGCCTGCAGACTTGGCATTTGTTCCCCTATAGTTGCGGAGCTTTGGGCTATTGAAAAAGCCATTGCAAAATTCTAGAACTCAAGTTGGAATATGTGGTCATCCAAACTGATTGTATGGAGGCTGTGGACCTGCTCTCTGAGAGCGCGGTCAATGAGGTCGTGAGACCCTTACTCCAGAGGATAAAGAGGGGCCTGGGTGCAAGTCGGCACCTTGAGGTAAGGGCAATTCCAAGGGCCAAAAATTGGCATGCTGATTCTTTGGCGAAATCTGGGCTTGGCCTGTGTGATTTTGCACCACGGCTGCATCATTTTTCACCATCCGGTCCTAGGTCTTCAGGTACACAGCAGGGGGGCGTTATGTTGAATGTCCAGTGCCAGGAGCCCCTT